>JAPDSC010085667.1:5399-24812 GCA_026290005.1 Latrodectus geometricus | reverse complement strand
TAAATACAATGTAGCACAAAATTATTTACATTTATTAACAAATTGATTTGATTTTTTAATTTTATAAGTAAATAAAAAAACGCATTCAGATCCTTTGTTAGAAAAACCAAAAAAGGATGTAAAAAAACCTTTTCAGGATGTTTATCAACAGATCGTCCAAAACAGATCCATAAAAAGACATACTTAGAACAGCTTTACAAGGCTGTCCTGAGGACTTTCTCAAAGAACATCCAGGGGACGTCCAAATCACATCCAAGACGTCGGAGGATCAAATATGGATGTTTTGGATGTCCGAGGGATGTTCAGTGGACGTTGTTTGCTATCTGGGATGAATAAGACTCACGTTGAACATACATAACTGAAGTACATAACAGAGGTATTAAGCCCATTACAAATTAATACCTATTGGGCTGGTTGGAGCCAGGTTATGGGTCTTCACTGGTTTCAATCTCTAAATTGGAAGATTCAGATGGAGCTGCCATCTATGAGCCAAAAGTTGCGCTTCCACCTTCGTATGAGAGTGCTCTATTCAAAAGCGGAAGACGCTTTCTCTCACTTCATTCGCCTAGTCTCTTGACGGGAGGTATTGTCGTTGCCAAGTGTCCTCAGTAACAACAAGTAATTCCAATTTAAGCCATAAGTTCGAGCCAAATTAACTCAAGTGTTAAAGGTGTGATTATTGATAGACAAAATAATTCATGCAATTAGTTGAAATATTTTTGAGTCTTAAATTTTTATGAGATTTAAAGTACACCAGTTTTTTTTTAAAAAAAGTGAGATACAACATATTTTAACTCTAAGATTAAAAAATAGCTTTTTTTCTATCATTTTTCATGGCTTATATGAAAGATGACAATGCAACTAAGAAAACTTAAGCAAAAAAGATAGTCGTCTGTTTTGTATGTATAAAAGAATTCGTATAAATATAGTAATTTAGAAAATTTTCATTTATATAACTTAGCTCCATTAGCAATCGCTGATCTTAAATAATGTGATTGCATGTCGACTACTCTTAACTAATTCCATATATTTATTATTGGACATTGATAAACATTAGATTCGTTTGGTTTCCTTGTTACTTTACTTTCCATTTTAGAGCACGAGACATAAATCTATCAGAAACTACTGTTTAAAATGCATAACTACTACAAACACATACACCCCTACACAAACATACAGAGCTAATTTGGTCTGTCTTGCTCAACGTTTTATTTTTCAATTTTTCTTAAATAGAGTTTAATTAGACCAGAAACTACATTTTAAAGTGGATTCCTAACTGCTACAAACATCCAGAAGGCAATTGAATGCAAGAGCTGTTAGACAATATGAAACAGGCTCTCGGACTATTTTTAGAAGTTTTAAGAAATTCCAAAACATTCACCAGAGTTTAGATTAACATCTTGAATTCAATATCATTTTTCCATCGTCTGAAGGAAAGGCAAATTTCAGAAGCATTTCTATTCTGGCTGCTATACAAACAGCTTAAACTAAAATAATGATAATCTTTCAAATTCTTAACCAAAATTTAAACTTATCTACTGATATGTCTTAGAAAAACTGTTTACTCAAATAATAAGGAATAATTTTCATATTTTCCAAATAAATCCTAAATTCGTATTTCTTCGAATTCTGAGAATAAATTTTGCCAGTAAAATTAAAACACATTCTAAAAATCAATTTACCTAACCAGTTTAACTTTTGAAGAAAACCATAGTTTAATAATTAAATTACTTATTTAAAAGACAAACTTATTTTTGTAGCCTGACAGATTTTGTTGGGCATTTGATTTTCAATGCCCTACAGTTATTGGGCATTGATAAAAATTAGATTTGTTCATTTTATAGTTATTTTAAGTTCCATTTTTACGTCCAAGGCATAATTCAAGCAGAACTTACAGCTTAGAGTGGATATTTAATTTAACTGGCATAAACATTCACACCACAACCGATTTGGTTTACCACTCTTAATATTTTTATTATGTCAAATAAGATTGTGTTTAGCTAGAAAGTATGTTTTTAAATAAAATAAATCCTTCAAACTCTGAAATTTGCAAAAAATCAATTTAGGAGCTTGAACTCTTATCAATATAGAGAACGCCTACTTGTTTAAAGAACAAGACTGATATTTCACAGAATTATGCAAAATCCATTCATTTTGAATGAGAAGTGCTATAAATAAATTCACTATACATTTTTCTTCACACACATAATATAATCTTAAGTACAGAAAGATTTTTTTTTTCGATGGTTCTAGATTTTATATTACGCAAAAGCTCAAAACCACAATAACTTTTTGAAAATATTGATTAAAGATAAAATATTTATTTTATTTAATACACATCTAAATTCTTATAGTACATTAATTACGTAAAATATTCTCGGCAACGAATTACCCCCCCCCCTTTATTGGGTAACTAAAAATTTATTATTAAAGATTTTTAAATTCTTCACAACACAAACCTATTTTTAACTTTCATCAATACTTTAGTTTTTCATTTAAATATATTCTTGTAAAATCTTCATTAAAAATGTTAAATCGAAATCATTTAAAAAGTTTCACTCTTTAGTTTTAAGTGTTTCTTAAAATACAGAAAATTCCTTAAATAACTTCCTTTTTAGATTCAAACTCAAGTTACGAGATGTATATAAAAACGATCAAGCTTCAGAGAAAAGTACAATTAGGAAAATTAGATCTTTTATGCCTATCTAATTAAAAAACAAACAGCTAGCTTTATTATTTATAAAAATACGTAAGAATTAACGCATGGATAAATATAAAAATAAATTCTAGATTTAAATACAAGTTTGTGAATATAGAGAGACAGAAAATTTAATCATTCTATCAAAGCTAAACATACTACTAGTACACATTATAAGTTATCCATTTTGATAAACTAATTATATAAAAACCATTTTTTTTAATCTACCCTCAAATGCAGGGATGACTTTTTAGAATACATTTAATGACATCCATTAACTTCAAAAAGAAATTTAAAAAGGATTTTAAAAATTCGTTATCTTTGTCAATTAACTTTTACTAAAGTTAATTGATAAAGATTACGAATTTTTAAAGATCCTTTTAAATTTCCTGCACCATAAATTTAAAAAGTTTAAATTCAAATATTTAGAAATTTATCAAATTAATAATTTATATTAAGAAAGTTTAATTGGTACGTATGCATGAAATTTCTAGGACTTCACTAAAGACTAATTAAAACTTTAGTTTAAGTAAAATTACAGAAAACAAACAATTTGTTAAATCAGTTTACTATATTGTCATACACAATTACATCTAATTTACACAATTACATAAATTAACAATTTTAAAAAAGACTTTCATTTTCTTTGATGAGACATTTAAAAGACTATATACAAGTATTCTTATAAAACAATATCAGACATATGTTAAAATCAAAGTTTCAAGTCTAAAGATAAAACACACAATCAAATTAACTTTTGCCAAGTTTGTCTCATTCTATCAAGCTTACTTACAATAGTTGATATGAAATCTCGAAAGTCAAAAATGTCAATCTATTCAATGAAAATAGTTCCAGGAATCCTTTCTTGTAGACATTTCTTTCAACAGAGATCATCATATTAGTTAAGTTCTTATGTAATGAGTTAAAATACCAACAAATCCTGTCTTCAAGTCCACATTGGTCACGAGTTCAGATTCAGATACAAACCACGATAACGAGTTTCCAATAGAATTAAAGCTTAAGTTTCACAAATGAATGATAAAATGTATTTGGCACATAAAATCACATTCACCAAAAGTACAAGTACCTTAGTTCAATAGCTATTAGAATGGATGACTCTTTGAATAGCTATTGAATGTCAAGTTAGAATCCAATACCTCCTATTGCTGAAACACGAAGACTGACACACCTTCACGTGTCTGTTGGAAGAAAAGCTGTGACAACAAATAAAGAAAGAAAACAACTATCCATTTAAAGCATCCTTCACGTACTTCATCAGCGGATCTTTACTGTTTCACGGGGAATATTTCCCCAAATGTGAAAATAACTGCAAGCATTATATGTAGAAAAATTACAAAACGAATTAGAAGTTGTGATTGGTGGTTCAAATTGTGACTGCTGCCACTTTAGTTTATAATAATATTTCATTTTAACAATAGGGTAAATAAGTTTCATAGTCAGTTGCATGGCACTTTTTAATTAAATTTAAAATTAAATTTGATTTAATTTAAACACCACTCTGAAAATATACTACTGGCCATTCAAATTGCTACATCAAGAAGGCGACATTCTACAGATGTGAAATTTATACGAAAAGAAAAAGGTGCTGTGATATGCAAATGATTAGCTTTTCAGCGCATTCAGACAATGCAGGCGCCAGTAGCGACACCTACATTGTGTTTAAATGTGGAAATTGTTCAGCCGGTTCTTCATACACAAATTGTATTTGAACGTTGTTGCCTGGTGAAAAGTTGTTGTGATGCCTCGCGTAAGAAGGGAAAATGCGTACCAGCACGTTTCTGACTTTGATAAAGGTCGAATTGTAGCGTACCGGGATTGTGGTTTATCTTATCGTAGCATTGCTGCTCGCGTCGGTCGAGATCCAATGACTGTTAGCAGAATATGGAATCGATGGGTTCAGAACGGTAATACGGAACGCCATGCGGGATTTCAACGGCCACCTATCACTAGCAGCCGAGAAGACAGGCATATTATCCGCATGGCCGTAATGGATCGTGCAACCACGTCACGAGCCGTGAGTCAAGAAACGGGGTCGTTTGGAAGACAACAAGTGTCTGCAAGAACAGTTCGACGACGTTTGCAGCAGCATGGACTCTCATCTCGGAGACCATGGCTGCGGCTTCCCTTGACGTTGCGTCATAGACAAGAGCGCCTTCAATGGTGCGATCAACTTTAATTAAATTTAAAATTACTTACTTTATTTCTTTTGCATATTAAAAATATATTTGAATTAAAAATTCTATAAAATATTTTTTGCAATACATATAATTTTTAAAGTTATATAAAATTCCTTCCTTATATTATATAGTTTAAATATTGTATATTTCTAATATTTTTATAAACAATCTAACTAATATTATTTAATAAAATTCATCGTTACAAAAAGGAGATACATATAATTTTTATAAAATGAAACAGGAGTACCTTTTTTTTGATTCACACTAAAATCAACAACAAAATCAGCTCTATTTTATTTTTCAGAATGATTTTTATTTCTAGTGGTATAGTCTTGCCACTAAGCCAGTTAAAATCTTTACAATATATTTATGTGAAGTGGAAATAAGATTCATGAGAAGTTGATATTAAATTTATGTTGTTATATTTTGTAAATCCTTTCTATATTTTAAATCATTTTACAACTTGATTATATTAAGATAAAAATTAAATTAAAAACAAATTGAAATACCATTTTCTCAGAATAAAAAGGGTAATATACTAATTTGTTAAATACTTTACTAAATTTTGTAAACTTCTACTAGCCATCGAAATCACAAAAGCTAGCAAAACGTTTCTACTTAATTTGAAAAATTTTCCCTAACTACAGAGTAGTTGTTAACAACACATAAACTACCTAAATGTAAGTTATAACTTTGTTACCGATATTTCAGTTAAACTTTCTTGCTTTGCGAACGGGGGTATAGCTCAGTGGCAGAGCATTCGACTGCAGATCGAGAGGTCCCCGGTTCAAATCCGGTTGCCCCCTTAATTTTGATAAATTTATTTCAACTTAAGAAATGCAAGGATTATACTTATATGTTTTGAATTCTTGTGTTAATTATATATTTTATGAGATAATATTTTTTTGTTTTGCTTTGAACAGTTTCTCTCTTGGATATTGAAAATGCATTTGAATTGACAGTTGATTGAATTTAAAAGAGTATTAAATTTGTTTTCTGCAATACATAATTTTAATATTATATAATATTCGCTTCTTACCTTATATACTTTAAATATTGTATATTTTTAATGCTTTTCGAAATAGTCTTGTGAATATTATTAATATTATTTAATAAAATGCATCATTACAAAATGCATATATATTCATTATTTGATCAACTGGCAGGGCTTAAAATAGAATATAAAAAATTTTCGAAAAAAAATAACAATGATAAAAAAAACGAAATGTATCCAGTACAATATTTTTTCAAATGGATAAAACGTTATAATCACATATGAATTTACTTTTCATTACCTGAGACTTCAACTATATGATAAACTTCATTAAATTTTAAAAACTGGTGATCACGTGTTACAGTCTCTTTTTAACCAAGAAATATAGAACTTTCTGCGTATCAGTTACTAATAAATAATTTTCATAAGTATCTGATATGGAAAAAGTCTACGCGGCAAATTTAACATCTCTTACTTACAGGAATGTCAAGACTGTATTGATAACACCGCGGTGGGTTATCTTACATAATGTTATATATGTTCCGAAGATAGTTATCAGTCAACGATAACATTACGTTTTTTATTTTTAGAACGTCACAATGACTGAATTTCCAAATATTTAAAATGTGATTTTTCAAATCAGTAACTAATGATGCCATATAGTGAAGCTAAATATACAATATTAATGATGAAAATCAATGCTGATAACACTCCTTTTCCATTGTGTCTTGGTGACTAAAATGCTTGTCATAAATATAAGCAAATTTTGCCTTCATTTGAAAACACGTCGTTTATTGTAGTTTTATCTAGTTAAGTGAAATTTACAGCAGCAGAAGCACAGTTATATCTAATGCAGCATCAGGAAAATGACTAGGCTTCCTATGGTCTTTTAAAAAGAATTAAAAAGATTTCTTGTTGTTCGACCAAAATATTTGTAGTTCTGCATACGCTCTATGAATTCCTATTGGTGCAGAACCCTTCTATGGGATCAATTTGAAGACCATAAAAACCACTGTTCTTAGATGGGAAAAACAGAGGATGTACGAAGCTTGGCTCAACACTCCTGGTCAAACCTACGCTAAAAGTATGATCTGCGGATCATCAGCGATGATTGCTTCTGAAATTCTAAGATGCTCTAGGCAGAAAATACGTTTAATCGTAGGCTTCATGACTGTGCACTACCACTTCAGAAAACACCTCCATAAAATGGGACTGTTTCAGCACGATCTTATCTGCAGGAAATGTCATATGCAAAAGGAAACGGCGAAGCATATCTTTTACGAATGCGAGGCCCTTGGCTTCTCTAGATTAACTTCTTTAGGCATCATCCATACTAGAGAGGTACATCTAAACTCCATTAAAGGGTTATCGTACTTTATTTATAAAGTGGGTGACCCGAGCAACTGGAACTAGGAAATATTGGGTTTGGAGTTTGCGGTACAAAATGCTGATTAAAGCAGAGGTGCCCATTGACATACAAACCCAAATCTAAAAACAAGAAAAAGATACTCTCTATGAGGTTTTATTCTGAGTCTCATTGAATGACAAGTCATAGTTTCTGAGTGGTTACGGTTCATGATCAGATTGTCAAATCTGCCCTCACTTCAAGGTATTATTAATATAGGTGCCCACGTCATAGTTCATTTTGTTCTCCTGAAAACATAAATTCCATATTCAATTAAAGGTCTTAGTATGCACTTCAACATGTATTGTAATAACAAGGAATAAAATCTGCAGTTTTAACCACATATAACGATTCTTTAGGTTCGAATAAAGAACAATAATAGAAATTTTCTCATTCTACAATGTCTGATAAAAGAACAACGAATTCCAAAGTTATATTTGCAAATCAGACACCAGTTGTGAAATCTTTCTTTTTACTAGCAATTTAGATTGTATTAATATTTTGTACCCATGCAATGGATTATTTTTTACTTACATTTTTCACTACGTAGCAGTTTTCAAGCAAATCTGATATTTGTGACACATTTTAATTACCTGGTAGAGTAACATTCAATAAAGCTTCCTCAATAATCAATATAATTACACATAGTACTAGTTGAATGTACCCACTTTACAATGTTAAATTTAAATCCTTTTACATCTTGTTCAATAAATGTTTAGTTGTGAACAACTCACCGCATGCTTACTTAATTTGGTTAAATTGCGCTTTAGGTCCCCTACTTCGCCAACTCGCGAATTTGAAGCGTTTTTTCGCGCATGCTTATTAATTACTCTTTTGTTTTAGCCTTTTCATTGGTCACTAATTAACCTTAACTTTGAAATAGCGGCAGAATTTTCGCCATGGCATGGGCGATTTTGAAAATGCGCCAAGTAGGGGACCTAAAGCACATTTTTACCCTTAGTTTATTTCACAAAGTGAAAACTTACTTGTGCTTAGTTATTTCACAAGGTATATAAATTCAATTATTGCATATTTATGAACAGAAAATAAAGATATTTAATTGTTACAATGAAATTAGTGACGCACACCCTGTTTAGTGGTCAGTGTGCCTAACCGCGAATAGGGAGGTCTGGGGTTCGAATATCAGTTCTGGCACATAGATGTACTTTCTCTTTCTCTCTCTCAACTGTCTTTGTCCTTTCATTGTATGAATGGAGTTCGAAAGGCTTTCTACCCTATAAATGGGTACTTATGGCATATGTGTGTACTGAAGAATATGGACTGCACACCAAATTATGGTTCAGTTGGTAAAGTGGAACAGCGTAACACATATTGCCAGCCTAGCAAAAAGAGCAATTTAATAAAAGCAATAAAATATAAGCAAAATAAAAGCAATAGCAATTCTCGACAAAAAAGGCAATGAAATTATTGCCAAAACAGAGATTATATATTCATACTAAAATAAATAAATAAAAATCAAAAGTAGTAAAAAAAAAATCTCTTTAGATTTAAAATTCTATTTTAATGAGAAAGCAAGTTTTAATGTTTATAATACAGAAGTTTATACATTAATAAACAATATAGTTAACACCTTCTTAAAATGATGCTTTACGTGCTGAAATGGGTAAAATCCTAGGCGAGCCCACACCTTTGGTGACAAAGTGAAAAAGAAAAAAGTGACAAAACAGAACAAAATGGCAAAATAAGTATTTCCGAAATAAATAGGTTTACCATATCTAGTGTATCAAAGTAGTATTAACAAGACTGACGAAATTTATTACCAACCAAAATCATTCGCGACAAGGGTGTGGGCTTTGCTAGGATTCAACCGATGAAATTTTTATAGCATCGCATGTATAGATTAGCTTTATGTAACTAAAATGAGCTGTATAATGCTTTGAAAACTCTTTTTAATAAAATGATCAATTACTGAGACATTTTTTTCTACGTTCTAAAGCATTCTTGAACTTTGTTGTATTGTAAACAATAAAAAACATTTAAGGAAAAAAAAAAACACTTTAAAAAAATAGAAAATATTAAATACTATTATTTAAAAATTTATGTAATATTCTAGAAAAAATTTAGAGATTCTTTTGCGGTAATTTTTTTTCTTCCCTGGTGGTAATTTAAAGACAATAATTTGAAAAAGAGGAGAAGGAATGCATGCTGTTTTTTTGAAGTACAAAGAGTACCTGAACAGAAAGTTACATCTCTTCAAGAAATTACGTCACTGAGATTAGAGAATATGTTTTAATTTTATAACAAATGATGTAATTAAAATTTTGAGAGGAATTTGAAATTTTAGTTTAAGTTACTCAGAATACGACATACCGATATAAATTTCAGTCCATGCAGTTATTCCAAATTAAACCCCTGGCAAATTTTCTGAAAGCAAATTGAATAAGAGTTTTATTTAAATGGATTAAAGTTTAAAAAATGAACAGCGAAAAAGAGTATTAAAAATTCTTTCAAAACAATGAAATGAACAATTAGAATTTCTGTAAAATATCATTGCTTTAAGCATTTTTTTATTTTCAAATTTACTTCATAATGTTTATAAAGTTAAAACTTATTTATTTCTAAAAGCAATATGTAAGTTTTAAAAAATCAAAATAAAATAATAAATTTGTGTTATAAAAAAAGCTTTAAAAGAAAGTTTCACTGAAAATGTAAATAATTCCGTTATTTTAATTAAGGCATTTTAATTAGGCAAATTAAATTTCATTTTTAACAAATTAATTTTTACTTTAATTAGGCAATTAATAATTTTAAATCTAAATTCCGTTTCTCATACTTTTTACACACTTACTTACATTCTACCTTTTTGAAAAAAAATACCTTTATTTATTTCAGAATGAAAAAATTAATTGAATTAATGAAAATGCGCTTATTGCATTTCTTGAATATTGAGAAAGTCGGATAATCAGTTAACGGAACTTAATTACAAGGTTCTTTGAATAAAGCACTTAAATCCAGTTCTGCTATTCATCAATTAGTAAATAGTTTACTTAGAAAATAAAAAATGCGTAACTATTTGTTCAAATAAAATGTAAATTTGTTGTTTTCGATAGAAAGTTTTTTAAAAAATATAATATTTTTATCTTTATTTACAACAATAGAAATGAAGACCCAAGAGAGCCACTGAAATATAATATTAAATATTATGTTTCAATAACTGAATATCTTAATAATTTCACAGCGACAAAAGTGAATTTGTTTTGCTTCTAAAGGATTAGATAACATTTTCCTACCTTTTGTCTGCGAAGTAATTCTCCCAAATTAATTAATTATTTACACGCTAGTTATTTAATTTAGTTTACTACTTTAGAGACTGTAAGAAAACCATGTAAAGTAAAGAATTACGAAGGAAATTAACCAGTGCAGCAGTTGTATTAACGACACGTTTCCATATTTTTAAATATTCATTGACAAAAGATTATTATTGCGGAATATTGAATATTTTTAATGAGTCTGCAGCTATTCTGATAACCCATGTGAATCGGAGTTTTAAATACTCTGTGTCAGTTTGACGAATATTTAGATTTATTAGATAAAATACAAACAGAAATTCATTAGCGAAATTTTGTATTAACAGTTTCGGAAAAGCAAATTTACAAATCTTGAAATATGTAATATTTATCACAAAAAAGCATATTTTAACACATGCTGATATCTTTAGTTTTCAACTATTTAAGAGTTTTATGAAAGAATATTGAAAGAAGAAGACATTTACCATTCGTGTGGAAAATGTAATTAATTTGATTATAAAATGACAGGAAAATGTAGACGTTTTGTTGTTATTTTTGAGGACCTTTGGCAACGCCAACCCACATGTTCGAGACTAGGCAATTGAAGTCAGAGAGATAGCGCCTTCCGTTTTTTGAATAGAGCACCCTCACAAGAAGTTGGAAGTACGACTTTTGGTTCATAGATGGCAGCACCATCTGAATCTTTAAATCCGAGATTGAAACCAGTGAAGACACAAAGCCTAACTCCAACCACCCCTAGAGGTATTAATTTGTAATGGGAACATGGAGGACATTGCGAACCGACATATTTTACGTGCCCCAGTCACCATTAGTGTATACGACTGATTTTTGGTTCAGCCGGGATTCGAACTCCCCACCCCTTTGGTAACGAGAATGACGCCCTAACCAACCAGGCCACCGCGGCTTTCTAATTTGTTATTATAAATGTTTCTCTGTTAGTGACAAAAATAATATAACTTTAGAAGTAAGAAACATGGTGAGTGCCCATATTAAGTACTTGACAATTTTTCACATTTGACGAAGTACATAGAAGTGATATTTATTTCTTGTTGTTACTAATGACACTTGGCGAAATAAAACCTTTTTGTCTGGGATGGGAAGAACGAAATCAGAAAGAGCGTCTTCCGTTTATGAACAGAGAACTTATGAGGGTGGAAGTACGACATCGGCTCATAGATGGCAGCACCATATGGGTCTCCCAATTTAGAGATAGAAACCCAGAGAAAACCTGAGTCTGACTCCTAACACCCTCAGAGGTATTAATTTGAAATGGGTGTTTTGCGACTACGGCATATTTCATTTGCCTCAGTCGCCATTAGTGAATACAATGGATCTTCGGATATGCCGGGATTCTAACTTTCTATCTTCCGGTACCTAGAGCAACGTAAACTAATCAAGCCACTTCAGCACAAAACGATTTTCTTTCATTTAACAAAGAAAATAATATAATATGGTACACAATTGGATTCTCATTCATTTATCGAAAAATGAAGTATTTTTGTTTTCTTAAAAGAAAATTTTCAGAAGGAAGAACAATTTAATTTAAATATTCTCAACACTTATAGAATAGTTTCAATAATCATAAACAGAAAATTTTTGTAATCAAAATTTATAAACTTTTTTGAAGTTTAATTAAGAAATTTTCAAATATTTTCCTTCAACAAAATAACATAAAAATATTAAAATTAAAAAAAAATATAAAATATTAAATAAAAAAATTAAAATATTAAAATTAAAAAAAAAAAAAAGATAAAGATTTTTCGGATGACATGATAATTGCAAAGTGGATATTTTCGAGATTTTATTACTAACGTTAAAAACATGTTTTAAGTCTCTTTAAATCTATTTTCTGTTACTTTTCCTTAGAATGGAATTTATATTTATTCTTTGATTTTTGCCACCTTTAACGACTATTAGAAGAATAAAATCTCGTGAGAAGATACATTTATATTTACATCCTTTATGATGTTTTTCTGGAATAATTGGACATTTTTAGATTTATTGAAAACGTGACTTACATTAAATACAACCAGAAAATAATATTATTCATATGATATATAATTCAGCTTTTCTAAAAAGGCTCTCAAAATACATTATTACAGAAGAAATTCAATAAAATATTTCCTAAAGTTTTAAAAAATCCTGGAGTGTTATTCTTGAGAGAAATATATTTGTTTGAATTCTATATATTTTTAGAAATTCTTAGGTTACATCCACTAATCATAGAAGAATGATGCATAATTTTAAAATTTTAAATAATTTTCAGTTAAAAACATTTCACAGTTTCTATTTAATTTATATTTTCAAATAAATTTATAAAACAATATAATTTATAAATAAACAAGCTGTTTTGAAATGTTAACCTTTCCTCAACATTAAAACATAAACTGTATAACTTTAAATAACAGGTAATATACTAATATCAAAAACCAATCAAATACAATAAAATCGTATATACCAATCAAATCGGGTAATGATCTCAGCGGTTACAGTTAAGAAAAACGAATTAAAGTAAATAGGGGTCTCTGCTTATAAAAAAAATAATTCAGTTCTTCACATATTTATGTACGCTGTAGTGTTTCTAACATACAATGAAGAAACAGTTAAAATTTCCAAAGGCATTACATTAATATATTTTCACAAATTTATTAAATATATAATACTATTTATCATTCATTATGTTACAATTTATATACTCTGCAACACTATGAAGGGAATTAAATAAAATTATTTATCTACGAGACCAGAATGAGATGAGGATAAAATTATTTAATTTGCAACCAGTGTGGGTGTTCAAAGGTACTTAAAATTAGTAAAAACAGTTTCCACTTGTAGAAAATCAAACGGCCCAACCCTGGTTAGGCATACAACTGATATGAGCTTGAATGACAGAAATGAGACATTCGTTCCATGCTACATGTTCAGATTTTTGTAATTGAGAAATCTGAAAATGAGATTGGACAAGACAACAATAAACACTCTACAATGAGAAAGATCAGAATATAATGAGAGAAATGGGTTCTTTTGTTATCTTGGTGAAAGATAGCGCTTAAGTTCTTACTTTATCTTGTCGAGGATGTAGAACTAATATTGATCTTAAGAAACCACAAATCTATACCGATTACCATTTAAATAACCATCAACCTGAACGCGTACCAAAATGTATGTGTTGTGTGCCCAATGGCAATTTTACTTTCTATCCAACACTTAACACGATATTCCGAGAAAATTCTGATTTTACAAAGCTATTTTCGAATGAGAAATCTATTTTAATTTTTTAAATTCGAATATTGCATGTTCAAACTATGTATATATTGTTGTTCAAACATGTTGACTTGCGAATCATTTTGATATTTCAAAATCTTCTTTTTTTATAAGATTTTGATGTTCATACGAACATTTCTTCTTGATTTTGCTGTTTTAAGATTCAAAAAGGTAAAACTGATGATGGATGAATGTGGCCCGCCCTATAAACAGGTTTATGGTGGTGGGGCGTAGGTGATGCTACTCGTACCTCCGTGACTGGGATCACAGGTGCCCATCGGGTAACGATAAAATGAGTAGCAGTTTCCGGCCGTGTTGCGGCAAATTGGTTAATTACTCAAAGGTGCCCGACATTAGAAACAAAAAAAAAATATATATATATATTTTGATACTGTCAATATATTCTCACAAAAAACAATCGTTACATTTATGATTTGACAAATATATTCATGTACCTATTAATTACAAATTTGTTTTGAATGAGTTAGATTTGAAGAAAATATGATATTAAAAGAATGAGAATATTTTCTTATTTTACTCAAATTAGAAATATCATATGAGAACGTACTAATTTAACATATATACATTTCAACATCTTTTATACATGCAATAAAAATGTTTTTTCTTGAATTTTTAATTTTAGCCTTTATATGTAAAAAAACTATTTGTCTGATATTAATTTCTGTATAAAATCAAATTTACATAAATAGAGATACACATCTCCGCAACCAGTATTTTTCTCTAGTATTAATAATAATAATAAGAATATGAAAAGTATTTCTTAATGACCTATAATATTAGGAGAGATACCGATAGAATTCGCTCACGTGCTTAGAATAATAAGTCAATCTCTTTATGCGATCTCTCTTTCAAGGAAGTATCACTGATTCTAGAATCATTCGCATTTTTTTATTAAGAGTATTATGTAAAAGAATATTATGTAATCCAAATAATATTCTTTTGTAGCAAAATATTATTCACGATGGAACTTTTAATGATTCATTAAAAGAATAACCTTCTATTATACTGTACCAAACCCCTAAATAGTTATCTAAATACATTAATCTATTTTTATTCGAACTGTTATTTATATTAATAATGAAATAGTTAAATTAACAAAAAACAAAATTTTCACTTGTGGAGTATATAGAAATTCATTTTAAACTGATTTCAATCTCTTTGTAAGGAACTTGTAGTAATTTAGTTTATTACAACCAAGAGAAATGAAGCAGATAAAATATGAAATGCACTTTTTAAATTGATAATACTAAATTTAGAGAAACAAATATTTTGTTTTAAGAATATGGAACTATATGCATTGAATATTCAAATTTGATTCAGATATTTATGTTTTCAAATAAATAAACTTAGATCAGAAACTTCTAAAGTTTCATTTTTTGCTTCTTTTTTTATCGTTGCAACAAATAGCTTGAAAAGCACAGTATCGCAGAGTAAAACTGTAAAGTGAAACTGTAAACGCACTGTAAACTGAATTAGTAATATATTTCTAGGAATACATTTTTTTCCTTTTGTATTTTAAACGAAGTTGTGTTATGAAAGTGTTTGAATATATTAAATTTGAAATTATTACATGCACTATTTTTATAACAAATATTTTTTAACAGAATTTTCTAAGGTATTTTTCCTTATCTTTTATTTTGAAATAGAGAATTTTATTCATTTCTTTTATTCTTGATAAATTCGATTACAAAATAAAAAGCATTGCTTTTTTGTAGTTTGATATCTTTGATCTTTATCGAAATTTTTTTTCATAAAAGCAGTGTAAAAGTATCAAAAGAAATATGCTTTCAAATCATTTAATCTTTTAAATGGTCACAGGAATAATTTTAAAAATAATAGTGCTATAATAATAATTTTTCTCTGATTAATTGTATTTAGAGCTACACAAATTATGCAATTATTTATATACTATATATATCATAACTTCTACATCGACCCATCTGTATTTGAGACTCTTCTGTTTCTAAATAGATTTAAAATCACATTATGTTTTGATAATTTATTTGATGATACTTTAAGAGTTTGATTTCATTTTAAAATTAAAATCTTTCTTCAATAGAATCTGCTTAAAAAAGTGTTATAGTTTTATAGTAATTGTAAAATGCGTTTCTTTCTGTATTTAATGTTTTAAATTGAAAATAAATCTTTCATCTTCATGACAACTAAGTAATTATTTTTTTTAACGTACCGTGGAATAGAAGGAATGCTGTTTCAATTCCAACCCTTCGAACTAGACGAAAATTGTATACTGTTTGCTGTTTTGATTTCAGCCATTGGAATGGAAAGAATACTGCGTTAATCTGCGCTTTAGGTCCCCTACTCTGCCAACTTGGCGATAAATGCACCAAGCGTGGTAAACCGGACGTTTTTATACCCAATGAGCTCTTTATGGCAACCTCTGTAGGAAATAATTTGCGTTTTTTCGCGCATGCTCATTAATTGTTTTTTTTCTTTTAGCATTATCATTGGTCGTTAATTTGTTTCAGTTTGAAAAATCGGTCATTTTCATTGGTTGCCTATTAGTTAAAAATCGTATTCCATTATCGCCATGGCAACAGCGTTTTTGAAAACCCGCCAAGTACGGGACCTACAGCACACTTTCGCCAAGTTGGCAGAGTAGGGGACCTAAAGCGCATTTTCTCCGAATACTGTGTTTTTATTCTACTTCTTATTTAAAACTCTATCCGTTAAGTAAAGCTAGCTAAAATAAAAGGGTAAAATTTATGCCTTGGAAGGTTGGACCTTACATCGTGTTACCCACAATATCACCTACTACTTTTGTAATAGCCAGTTGTGTCAAACCTGATGAAGCCTTAGGTATATACCATACTTCGGTACTAACACCTTATCTGAACGTTTGTCAAAGCCATTTTCCTGTGGTTCTTTAAGGAAAAGAGGTAAACCTCCAAAACAGCTTTTTTATTAAAACTACTGGGCGAAGTAAAAAAAAACTGCCCATGTTATACCGCATTGTCGAAATCGCCTTTCAGAGGTGTAATAGGAGGGTGTAGAGGCTATAATTACAGCTACCTTCCTTGTAAAACATTAGTCAGATGGCGCTTGGCATAACAAGGAAGTTCCCTTGACATTAACTACACTCTTCTTCTGCTGTTCTGTTATTAGTTCGTTCGTTTATGTAATTATAATAATGTTTCGAAGTAAAGTAGTTATATACATCCATTGGATAAGCACTTCCTTTTGTTAGAGACTGTACTGTTATTCCTCTGAAAATGTGTTGCTTATTTAAAGTTATTAATAAGAAACTTTACAGTCAGAGGTAATAAATAAAAACTGCAACAAAAACAAAAGGATTTGATTCGGAATTTTATATGAAAGTAGAATAAATTTCTAGAAACATATTTTCCCTTTCCTGGATAGTACACGCAGGAAAGCAAAATATAATTAGGAATTCTTATAAGAAAGCCTAGTTTAGAATCTAAATTATACAAACATGTATGCTATTGTTTTAGTAATTAAAGCGTTTATATTTTTGAGTCTCTGAATTCAAAAATGAGGCATTATTTTTGGATTCTTTTGATATAATGCAATGAAAATATAATTAATATATTTAAAAAATGTCATTTCTTATATTGTACATTTTATTTATGATCAATGACAAATATAACACTATAATATAGTTTATACATCAAAAGTATTTAATTACTTTTTATTTATTAAACCTTGATTCTTGCAAAATGAAATAAAGTAAATAATCATAAAAATAAAATTAAACATTTGTAAGAACTTAAAATATTAATTTTTTATAAACATTGTATAGAAATACAAATGAATATTCCTTAAAAGAATGTATTGCGTTATTTATATAAAGACTTTAATCTGAATTATTCAGACTAAATGAAAATATACAAACATTTAACATAGTAAAATGGGTAAAATTAATGAAAATATACAAAATTCAATTTGAAAATTTACTTTAGTCCTTTATATTTAAGATTTGATACTAGTATCTATTTATAATTTTACATAATAATATTTTGTTAATCTCTAATGTAAATTTTATAACTTATAACATTTAAAAAATTACAATGTTGCTAAAGTGCTTTTGAAAGTTATCCGAAATCTTCGGATGAAAAATTGAATTCCTTATGCATAAAAAATTTAAATGAATTAATCTCGAAAAAATTTTTAGTCTTAGTTTAAGAAGAAATTTCTCATCTTAAGGAAGCGATTTTAAAATATTAATTTCTTATGAGCTAACGTATAATTACTACAAATAATATTTCATAAATTTCCCTTACATTCATTGAAAATCTGGAAAATAATTTTAGAATTATAATTGCAATGCAAAAACAAAATTTAGAGATATCAATTAAAATTTATTATTATACAAGACGATAATATTCAAAATTAAAGTAAATAATAAATGAATCATTTTTTTTCTTTTTTATTCTTCTCATATGTTGATAAATTTGGAAATTATTTAAAAGACGAATGTAATAAAAATCCATTTTATATAGTTTCCCTTTTCTTAGAATCATCAATGTTACCATTGCATTTAAAATGGTCTCCATAAACATCCATTAAAGTAAAGATAATAACGCAAATGATTAATAAAATAACAAAACGTGATCCATGAAAGTTAATAAGTATAACAACAAAAATTTCAATTTTAATGCAATGAATCATTTATACGCTATTACTGTTTTTATTAAAATTTCAAAGCTAAAAAATTTATTTAAATAGCACATAATTTTTAAATTTTGTATACCAAGTTATTATTTACAAATTAAAATACTAATTTATTTTTTAAATACTTAAAATACTGTATTATTTCTTAATTTCTGCACTAAAATTTTTCATAGTTTATTTCCAAATAAAATGTTAAAATATAATTAAAATACTCTGAAATATAATAAATGATATAAATAAATAATCTAAGCATTTTAAGTGTAAGCGTAATAATACATTTCAATAAATAGCGATATCCTTAAAATTAAGCTAAATATTTTATAAATCAACAATAATAAATTTATTGCAATATTAAATTTTGAACACAAATTATCAAAAGATTTTAAAGTAATTAACATCAAATTTTTAGTACAATTTAAATAAACTAAACATATTATTTCTCAAAAGTTTAGGTTTTGAAATTTATTTCATATGAACAGCTACCAAAATATATCCGATTTCTAGTTGAAATTTAAAGGATAAACATCCATGTTATTAAATACTCAATTTACTGAAACATATAGTTTGGCTGAATAAAGTACTTTATGATAACGGCTTTATCTCATGTGTGTAATACTATGATTCAAAATGTTTGAAATTAAATACATCCTTAAAAGCAATAATAATAAGTGCATTTATTGAAAGTCCTAGATAAGCCAAAAATACTTATAATAAACTAAGTTTCGCGTTAAATTTTCAGAAAAGAAGGATTTATATAAAAGTGAAAAAATTAAATTTTCACTTTTTTAATTCTTATTGAATAAGAATTAAAATATTCAGCTTATACAAATAGATAAATAAAAGTAAAATAGTAAAACACAAATAAACAATTGTGTATGATAGCAATAGTGGTATTATGAAATATATTTTCAATA
>JAPDSC010085649.1:0-18944 GCA_026290005.1 Latrodectus geometricus | reverse complement strand
AGTAAATAGAGAAAAGATTTGTCACAAAGCTATGCTACAGATTTTTATAAAAAATTTTAAGAATTTAAATATTTAAAAACCCTATTGCCCAATTTAAAATCTGTACTTCATTATTTGTTCAGGAAATGTTTTACGATATTTAGACGGTTTAGATTTGAATTATAAATTAACCTTTAAAAATAATTTTTTTAATTTATGTACTTAAGATCTTTGTTGAAGACAATCATTTTAAATAAAATCACTTAACTAAAATGAAAACATTTATAGTTAAATGTTGTAAATCTCATCGTTCAAAAGGAAATTTAATACAGTTAGGCTACATAAATTATTAAAATTAATTACTTATGAAAGATTTTATAGATTTGGTAAAAAATATTTGATATGCTCATTACAAATGTTTTAACACATTATTCTTAGTTTGAATTAAATTTTATCATGAAACAACAATCATGTTCCATAAAGTACAAAACTTTTCGATATTTAAATCTATATTATCATTATATAAACTTTTATTAACATATTTTCAATAATAATTTTTCAAAATCAATGAGAATACAAGAAAGCCCGTTACAAAAGGAAACTTATTAAGCTTTTTGAAAATGCAATGGTAATATGTTTATGATTTTATTATACATGCAGAAACAGATTTAAATAAAGATAATTATAAACAGATTTAAATAAAGATTTTTCAATAATATTAGAATACAATGGAAATTAACCAATATAATGTTTTTATAAATTTAATTTAAACATAAAGAAATCTATACATATTTAACATCTTAGTACTTTAAAAAAAAATCAGATTAAAAAAAAAATTAATTAAACACAATTTCATCAAGCCCACATTCATATGTTCTCTGCATATCATTAAAAATTCAATTAAATATTTTAGGAGACAAAAGATCTTCAGTAAATAAAAAGGAATTTTTGGATGTATGTTAAACAATTAAGCATCAAATTATCTTTAAAAAAAAAAAAAAAAAAAAAAAAAAGAGTGACTTAACTTTTAAAACATATAAATATAAACCAATTAAATAATATTTATAAATGTTTGCAGTCTGATACATTAAAACATTTATTATTTCAAATCAGAACTATGCTTTATTATAATGAAGATATTATTTAGAAAAGTGTTTTCGAGTATAACAGTTCTGAAACAAACAATTTTGCAAGAAAGAAAAAGTGCAAGGCGAATGATAAAAATCGTAAAACTATGTAAATATAAAAGTATCAATTTGTATAAGATAATGCTACAAAGCTTAAAATCATCAAAACACTTCATGGCAAATAAGAATTCGAAACAATGTGCTCTGTATATAACTCATTTTTCTTTTCTATTCACTAAGCCAATAAAGTTATCTATTAAATGTAAAGGTCAGAGAGTCGCGCGTTTTAAAGTATTTTATCAATAACTTAAGTTTCAGAGATTTTATTTTAAATTATTCTAAATAAGAAAAAAATATGAAAACATTTAAATCTTTAGGCAAGGTTTAGGTACTATTATTTTATGATTATTTATCTTTTTTCATTTTGTGCAATTATCATTGATTAGTAGTAATTCAAGGACTGAAATACAATGTGCTTCTTCCTCATAGTATTCTAGTTAGCAAGATATTTCCTATAGTATCAAAAATAACTGAAAAAATAGTTACAAAATTATGTATGTTTGGAAGAAAAAGCTAACAATTTTGCCAAAGACAGTTTTTAAAAATATTCCGCATATTGAAAAAGGGTATTATGTAGGGTATTTTATTTCTGCCATATCTTAAGATCTCATATATCTTATAAAAGTACTTTGGCTGACAAAATTTATTCAATGTGTGAGACATCAATTACTTTTAAATAATCAAATTATTATTGATACTATTTTACAAATCATTCTAAAGGGTTTTGAAACTCATTCTGTTTACTAAGTTGAGTACAGACAGTTGCTTTGATATATTTTATATTAATAAATAATTCATTATATAATGTTTAGAAAGGAATTTTTCATACATTATAAATATGCGATATTTTTTGTTAGCATTTTTTCTTAAAATTCTGTCATTTAATTATTTTACTTGAAGACTGTCAAGAGTGAAACACGACATGAATTACGTATGAGCAAAGGTTAATTTTATAATCAATTGGAGTTCGAGAAAATAAAATTTAAATATTTTAAGTATTTACAAAATTTTCAAGTTTGGCTCAAATATGAGTACACAAAATATTAAATACAACTGTCAATATTTATATAAAAACTTATTATTTATCAGCATTTAAGAACACTGGGGAAATACTATTCGTTAGTTTAAAAAATTTTAAAACCCATTTTGAAAATTAAGTTTTTATTATCGGCATTGTTTTTTCAAGTTAAAATACACCATTTTTTAACAACAAATATATCTGAACCCCTATATATTCTTAATAATTTATTCTCTATAATGAAAATGAGATATAATTCCTAAACTTGATTTCCTTTCAATCTTCTGATATCAATAAGTATTTTTTTGAATTTCCAATTTTATAATTATTAATAAAATTATCAAAGTAATAGTTAATAAGAATTATTTTATTATTTTATTTGTGAAAAGTTTAACATCTAATTAATAGTTTTATAATTTACTAAACAAAATTCCTCTGAAATTATATTAAAATTTTTACCAATATTAAATTACTGTTTAATATTTTGACAATCATAAAATGTATTTGTTTACTAAGTCCAATTATTTCTAGATTTATTAATCAAAGATAAATGATACATTTCATTCTCGTTCCTACCCTTCAAGTTGAAAGACGTGTTTTTTTGGTGCTCCTTAAAGTGCGTAACGTTGTGATTTTTTGCTAGTGTCTCGTGCTCTCGCTGTCCGCTGTTTGGATGCGGACGGCGACTTCGCCGGCACTCGGCGGGAGGATGTCGGACCGACGTCGCCGATCGCTGGTGCCAATTGTGATATAACCATTACCTATGTGGATTGTAATTCTTACGTCTCTAGTAATGTGATTCCCCATGTGCCAACCAACGTTTCTAACATGGATACTTCAGAACAAAGTGTTCAGTTGAATTGCGATAGTGTGTGTGTGCCACGTATATCAATCATGAGCAATGTTAGCTCCCTGGATTTAGTAGTTCCTAAAGGCTCTTTTCAGGATCTATTAGTGATCTATCTATTAGTGAAAGTGCAGAACCAACTATCTATTAGTGAAAGTGCTAAACCAACTACCTCAGCTATGACAAACTTGCAAAACAATGAGAATTATATGTCTGTGATCAGGCAATATGTGCCTAAGCTCGATGATTACCTGGCTATTGACCCAGGAATTCCGATCACAAAAATCGAGCGTTGTGATCTCCTAAGGAAGCTTCACGGAAACAGCGAACTTTTGGCGATTTTGGCGTCGACCCAAAAACCATTCATGAACATGTTGGAAATGGGCGACCCAAATTATCATCTTAACCATGTATGGAAACACCATAATTATCTATACCAGCAGGCGTTCAACACAAGTCAACAATTAAAAAGTAAGTACTCCCAGATGGGTTTTTGTTTAATTTCCAACTGTGACTTGCATGGTGATTCTGACAAATTGTTTAATCCTAAAAGTTCTAGTGTTGAACTATCTAGTAATGTAAATGGTAATTTGAATACTATGAATATTGATTTGACTGTTGTGAATAATAGTTTAACTAAAAATTCTAGTAATGTAAATAATATGTATAAAAATAAAAAGACTTCTAATAAATGTAATACTAGTTCTAAGGGTAAGCAAAAATTGTCAAATTATGTTAACTTTAAAGACATCTACTCTAGAACTAAGAAAAATATTAAAAACAAAACTATTAATTCATCCTCAGATTCAGATGATATTGATAAGGCTTAAATAATAACTGAGCTGTACAAATTGCTGATAATAATGATAAACTGTATTGTAATGTAAATAATTCTTTACATAATGATTCTGTATATGAAAATATTGATGCCAACCCCATATCTATAAGTGTAAATTCTGTTGCTGCAAATACTAACTCTATTGTAAATAACCCTAAACTACCTAAGAATTTAAAGTCACGTAACACAACTTCCACTAATGCCGGAAACATAGTTGACATTGTTTCTATCCCCAGTACCAGTTCGGGTAATGGAATAGCAGTGAATACCCCTTCGGCAAACAAAAGAGGAAAAATTTTGGGTGATGAAGGGTTCATTAAACGCAAACGAACTGCCCCAGCCATGAAAATTCAACCAGCTCCCGCAGTTAATGTTGACAACAAATTCACAGCACTAAAGAAAAATATCCTTGAAACTAACCCCACTCCTGAGACAAAAAGCATTAAAACTCCGCCCATACTAATTAAATTTGACTATAAATTCAACAAACTAATTGCCAACCTAAAAACAAAATTCGACAACAAACTCACTGCCAAATTGAGTGGTGAGTTCTTGAGAGTGTTCCCATTATCTCCTGAAGCGCATAGAAACATCACTCGTTATCTTACTGAAAATGGCATTGAGTGTCTAATAATTAAAAACAAAATTGAAAAACCAATTAAAGCTGTTATTAAAGGTATTTCTCCAACTACCCCCGCTGAACTACTAAAATCAGAACTAGAGGAAAGAGGGTTTGAAGTCATTAGTGTAACTGTCATGCGCAGACCGCATAAATATGAACCCATAGCCTGTTTTCTCGTTACCATCAATTCCAATGAAATCGCTCCGCATATTTTCGAAACCACAGAACTACTAAACATTATGGTCAAAACTGAAAAGTATGTTAATACCAAACCCATTCAGTGCTTCAACTGCCAGGGCTTTGGCCACAATTCATCGATATGCTTTCTCAAGCCGAAATGTGGGCAAAAACACATGTCAAGGGAATGTCCCCATAAACATCTGGACACACCGAAATGTTGTAATTGTGGCCAAAACCATACAGCTTCGTATGGCGGTTGCCCCAAAAACCCTGCAAACAAAAACAAGAATAAAACAGGCAACACTGCACCCCTTCCAACAGTCCCCCAATCTAGAAATGTAAAAAGTGACTTTTCATACGCAGTCTCAGGTAAAACCTCATCCTCATGCCCCTCTGCTGACAACGTAACAAATCTTGCTGAGCTCTTTAGTCTAGACAATATACAAAATATTATAAAACTAATTAAAGAAATAAACTTAATATTTAAAGCATTCCCTGCATTGTTAGGTGCTCTCCTGGAGAGTGCTCAACACCCAACTGAAAAATTGCATATTTCATTTAAAGCCCTAAGCGTGAATGACAACCCCAGCCATGAATAGGAAAACCATCAATCACCTGAAACTGATGAGCTGGTGGTCCAACGCCATAATTAATAAAACTACTGAACTCAGACAATTTATTAATGATAATAATCCAGACATAATCCTGTTGCAGGAGGGCGCATCTGACAAATCAGATGCAATTTAAAATATCGAATTGCATAATCTACAGAAATGCTCACAGGAATAAACAAGGAGGAACAGCTGTGCTGATAAAAGCCAGCATCAATCATTCCCATATCCCCACCCCCAAACTCTACTTTGGACAAGCCACGATCGTCATGCTCCACCAACCAAACAATGGCAACACTGCAGTTGTCTCACTGTACCT
This sequence comes from Latrodectus geometricus, assembly GCA_026290005.1. NCBI lineage: Eukaryota > Metazoa > Arthropoda > Arachnida > Araneae > Theridiidae > Latrodectus > Latrodectus geometricus. The sequence continues at coordinate 13,343 of JAPDSC010085649.1, read as the reverse complement.
CCCTCCACATAAAAGTAATCTGGTCAATCTTGACCTGGAAAATCTAACGTCAATAACTTATAAAATGATCATAGGTGGCGATTTAAATGCCAAACATAGGAACTGTGCGTATGACAATGATCACGGACGCACCTTAAGAACATTTATTGACAACACCGATTTCACTCTCCATATCCCCAACAAACTCACCCACTATGGTTCCATTAATGGAAGCTTCATTGACTTGTTAGTGTCCAGAGGTATTCCCTCTCCTTCAAATATCATTACCGCGGAGGAACTGCCATCGGATCATTATCCGTTCCTGGCCACTTACGGAAACCAAGTCATTACCGAGTCCACAGCTATGCCCAGGAAAACCAACTGGAAAAATTTTAGACAACACATAATTAACAATATACCCTTTCTGCCTTCACCCCTACCTCCAATAGCAATATCTTAAAACATAAAGTTAATCATCCAGCAAGTACCATCCACTTTGCAATCAATGAATCTGAAATTAAAAGCAAAACCGCTAACACCTCCTACCTCCCTGACTCATTCTCTAAACTAATTAAAGAACGCAACAGACTTCAAATTCTACAATAGATACAAAATTCCAGCAATAAAAACTCAGATAAATAAAATTAAAAAACTTATCACCAGGCAAATTGCTGAACACAACCACCGTTCCTGGAACGATTATATTATTAATATCAATGTGGAAGACGGCTCATTTTGGCGAGCTGCCAACAGGTTCCAAAATAAAGATCAAACTATGCCACCGCTCGCAGATGGTCCAAAACCTATCACCTCGAACAAGGAGAAAGGTGAAGTCCTAGCCTTTGCATTCGAACTTCAGTTCTGAACCAACGACTCTGCTAACCCTGCTATTGACCGTATAATTCACCAATCGATCATTAACTACTTTGGTTCCCCCGCAACAAGTACCCACGCCTCCCACCCCCAGCTAATTTCAGCTGCAGAGGTTGAAAAAGTTATTATGCAACTCAAACCAAAGAAAAGCCCCGGAATTGATAACATCTCAAACAAACACATGAAGCAACTTCCGGTCATTGCAGTTTGCCTTTTAGCAGACATAATTAATGATATAGTTAGATTAGGTCATTTCCCACAAAGCTGGAAGAAAGCAACAGTAGTTCCGATCAGAAAGCCGGGTAAAAATCCTAAAATACCTACAAACTACAGGCCCATCTCTCTGTTCCCTACCATGGGAAAAATAGTAGAGAAATTCATCTTAAAACAATTATTAGAATACGAAGAATTTAACTCAATTATCATTCCCTATCAGTTTGGGTTCAGGAAACAACTATCGACAGTGCATCAATTGCTAAGAGTAGTAGAGGAAATTTCAAAAAATATTGCTGTCAAAAACTCCACTGGCGGAGTATTCCTAGATATCGAAAAGGCTTTTGATAAGGTGTGGCACGAAGGCCTTATTTATAAAATGAATAAGTATAACTTCCCCCCGCACCTAATCAGGCTCATTCGAAACTACCTATCTAATAGAACATTTGCCGTCAGGATAAATTCCACCCATTCATCAGAAAGGCCCATTTTTGCAGGCGTCCCCCAAATATCACTGCTGGGTCCCTTTTTATTTAATCTGTACATTAATGATATTCCTCAAGACCCACGAATCATGCTCTGCCTCTTCGCAGATGACACTGCCGTTCTTGCTTCCGGACCTAAACATCAAGTCATAAGAGATACACCAAATGAACATCTTAATGAAATAAACAAATGGATTAAAATTTGGAGAATTAAAATAAACGTGGCTAAAACCCAGGCAATTCTCTTCAGTAAAAAATTGCGAATAAATTGCCGTAACATCCAAATTGCAGGTGAAAAGATTAAATGGAAAACTGACATCACATATCTGGGAGTCAAACTCGATAAAAGACCGACTTGGAAGCTACATATTACAGATATCAGAAACAAATTCATTGGAGCTACAAAAACCTTCTTCCCACTTATAGCCTGGAACTCGAAATTGTCCCTTAGTAATAAGCTCCTGATCTACAAGTCTTACCTCAGACCGATAATAACTTACGCAGCACCGATCTGGGATGGAGCATGTATGACGAACTTATCCATCATCGAACGCAAGCAGAATAAATTACTCAGGCTTATTTCAAAATCCGAGCCCTACTTCAGGAATCAACTCATTCATAAAAATTTAGGGATGCTCACTCTAATAAATTTCATCAAGCATCTTTCATTCAGTTTTTACAATAAACTCTATAACATTAATTCTGAAATTCAAAAAATTGATAACTATAATCTATATGAATTAATACATTTTCACAGACCCAGAGCCGTCCTCAGGATCACCCCCACAGCTGAATAATTATCTCTCTTCCCAAACCCTAATTTCACAGCGATAGCCCCTCTTTCTCCCGTTTGTTTACAAACATTTGTTTATATCCAGGAGTGGGTGGGGCTCTCGTCTCCTGCGCCGATTGTTAGAACCGCTAAAATGTTTTCTTAACTGCAACGGGCATTTTGCCCAAACATTTAGGTTAATTACTTTATTTGCAATAAATTTGGGACTGCTCTTCTATTTCCTTTGATTTTGTATATATTTTATCATTTATTTTGTATATATCTCAGTGTCTTAATTTCTGGTAACTACCTCCTATAACTACTTATGAGTCACTATGCAAGTACTCAATATGGGAGTAGTTATTCTTTTATTCATCGTCGTAACCATGCATAGATCTTTAAGTGTAATTTTAGGTTATACCCTTGTTATTAAAAGAGGTCAACGGCTCCCGCTGGACACCTCGTCACCACATCTTCGACCAACGAAATGATACATTTAGAGATTAATAATTTCTTAAAGTATACTAGATAAAATGAACTCAAATGGTAAATGATAATTTCTTTACTCCAATATCAGTTAGTATATTCAATGAGTTGTTCCCCAACAAAAACTCCCGAGAGTTAACAAGAGTGAAATATCTATCAAGTGAGTTGCGATTTGATTTTTTCCCCTCACAGGTTAATAATTCGCAAGTTATTTATTGTTGTACTGAAGCTTAGTAGGCTAACTATTTGAAAACCCCAACTAGAGATTTTATTTTATTGCATCTTATAAATCTTATAAAATTTCCGGCATTTCAGGATTTAAAATATTTTTATAGGAGAAAGGGAGAGTGTAATGTTCTCCCAGCATTCCCGACACGCTTGACATTTCTCTACTATTTCCACAGCCTTCAAGAATCAAGGTATCTTAGAGATATAAAATAATTACAGCACGCATTAAAAAATCTTTCAAAACTAATCTATTAAGTTTTTTTATTTTACGTGATACAAAATTATTCACTTAACCGTTTGAGTGCTGAAGAGTTTTCTTATATATAAACATAACAAGCGAAGTGCGATAGCGCCTCGCCGCACTCAAACGATTTATGTTTCAGAAAATTATGCAACATTAGGAATAATGAGTTGAATGCATAGAATAAAAACTTCTGCTTAAATGAGATACTCTAAGCAAATCATTCCAAATCCTATGGGTAAAGAATTTATTAAAATGAAGAGTGGGGATATTTGATGCTGTGTAATCAAGACCTGAAGTTGTTGAACAGCATTTTAAATAACCACAACGCAGTTCGGCTTCTTTTTTTTGCGCTCATGAAAATGTTTGCATATTAAGGCTAATTAAACCCAGACCTTCTACGATTCGATGAACTACTAAAAATATCTAAAATCGATGATGGTATTCAAATTTACGAACAGACAGTCTAGTATGCTTGCTATTCAGATGCCAACTAGTCATATCCACCATGTATATAAATTTCAATAAGTTTTATGACGTAATTTCTAAGGAAGGAAATGCTGCGTTAAAATTTGGTTAAAAAAGATTAGTGAATAAAAATCTAAACAGCATTAAAAATATAACGTTCGTGTTTAGTTAAAATTAGATATTAAAATCCCCTCCCTATATGTATATAAACAATAAATTATATACCATAAAGTCAAATTTAGTAACAAACATTGGGAATAAACTTTATAAAATCAACCACTCTTAAAAAAGATCCTCGTGAGGTTGAGAAAGGGGCTCAATAAACCAGACAAATTTGAAATATTTTTAAAAGAATCTGAAACACGAGGAAGGTTAAAAACCTTTACATGTAATTATAATATGAAGAGTATATAGATTCGTCATACGTTTCACACAATATAAACGTGCATAATATACCTGTGAGAGGATATTTTCACAAATAATGAGCGATATTGATGTGTCGCAAGACAAAAAAAACATCAAAACTTATAAATAATTAAAGTCTATATAGTGTTCATAAAATTTTGAAAAACTAATAAAAAATGTAAAACAATGTCTGATTGCACATATAACTTCAAACAACAGCCCCTGTGTCCCATAGGTATTTGCGATAGTAGGAATAATTATTTCGCAAAAAATACTAGGTTTGAATTTTGAGTTGCGAGTACAGTGGTTCTAAAGATACTTGTGACAGTTGAGGGAAATAGGCCGATGGGCACTTTTATAGAGTCCATGAAGTTGCTAAAAATGATTTGAAAAAATCGTAAGTGATATTGAATGCAGTTTGACATCTGGAAGGCCAGACTGATCTAGAATGTCTAAGTAATTCTGAAAATCTTGTGATAAGCTCAAGAATGTTCTATGATATTTTGGAACATTCAAAAGAAATACTAGGTGAATGATCTTCAACTACACATCAAGATTGTTCTGTACAACAGAAAAATGTTCAAGACGTTAGAGGATGTACTTGAATTTACTAAGAAAATCATCTTTGTTTTGGAGGGGGATGTTTTTATTGCAGCATAGATAATAGCATCTGGGAATCATGAAAGATTCACTTCTATGATTTCCAGATGTGATTGTCATTATTTCTTTGGAAATTCATTAGCCTGAATGAAGGAACAGTGTAAAACAACGTATAGGCTATAAAGTTCAGTGAAAAATGTTAAAAAATTGATTACTAAAAGCGAATGTCTTAGAATGAACGGTAATAAATAGAGCGCATGTTAAAATTTTCAGTCTCATTACTAATTTAGCGGCATTTCGAGTAGAGAAAGACTCCAATAGTAAATCTTGAACATAAAATGAAATTTAGTTTGATGCGTACAAAGTGAAAACAAAATTAATAAATTGAATCGACGATTGTTTTAAAAATTTTATTTTCCTAACTTGCTTCTTAATATTTTAAATGATAGAAAAGACTTTGCACTTAAGATTAAAATCTGGATTTACAATTGGCAAACAATTTTCACACACTGATATTGTATCTTTTCTTGGCAGAACTTTCGATAAATTGCTTAAGCAATAAAATTATTAAATTATAAAATCTGCATTTTAATCACAAATTGAAAGTAAAATTGATTAATTAAAAATAAATGTGTGGTGTAGATCGCATGAAAATCTCCCTTTAATTTCAAAAGAAAACATTGAAAATTCTGGGTTATTTTTATTCACTTTTAAATAGATTTATAATATGAGAAGCGAAATAAAAAAAACAGGAAAGAAAGTTGTAGAGAGTATGCTTTTTTTCAACAATATGCAGTAATGATGCTCAAGAAGTAGAGATTTTATGCCGAAATTACTTTTCTTCAAAAATGAAAATTTGAAAACAAACCACAGGTTTCCTGCTTAGCTTGAACAGTTCCTTAATAGAATGCTACAACACTTATCGTGTGACATAATTTATTGTAAGTCACAAATTTGCGACAATTATGTCTTAAATAATAACAAACGCTCTGTAATCAAGAATTTGGAATGGTTGAAAGAGTTTAAACTTATATATCAATATATCGGTGCATTGATAAGTCAACCTTCATTTCGAACTGTTTAATTCACATGAGTTCGTAAAAGCGAAACTACTGTATTAAAACCCAATTGTTTATTGCACAAATTAATATTTCTGTTTTGTTGAAAAACCCACTGTCATTTATTTTCATTAATATTTATAAAAGATGACGATGTTACACTGTTGGGGATGATATTTTTAAATGTATTATTTTAGATAAAAAAATTAAAATTTTAAAATAAAAATTTTAATTCTTTTATCTACCTAAATAAAATTAAAATTTAATGTTATTTAGGGAAAATACCCAATAATTTTTAATCCAATGTAAGGAGAAATCTGTTACTAATAGGGTTTTTTTTTTTTTTTTTTTTTTTTTAGTTATAAAACACTATACCTAAAGCATCTATACACAACTAGTCTAGTTCTCTATAATTACATTGGTTAAAGAACGTAAATTATCTAGCTATAAAATAGATTAATCAGTGTGTTATTAATATAACTGAAATACTAATGTAACTATTTTGTTCTATAAACTTAAATCTATATAATTACTATGCATAATCTATGTAAATAACCAAGATTTCCTTAACATAGCATAGGATTTTCAATGCCTTTTTGATAATCAAAATATCACTATAAAATAATTTCTTAGGAAATATTTGTCTAGACCTAGATTTCATTTTTAGCAACAGTTTCCTGTCTTTCATTGGATCATCATTCTTAAACAGAAATATATATAAAATATATATCAGAAATATATATATAGAATAAGCAAGTCTATGATGCCCTAACATACTTATATTTGGGACATTTTCTATCAACGTTTCTAGTTTTCGTCAAAGTTATATTCAAAGCCGTTTTTACTTTTTGAATAACATGTGAAAAGATTTACATCAATTAATAAGTTTTATAATATTACTTAAAATACTCATGAGCTGGAGAGTAAAAGATTAGTTCACTAAAATTGAATTCAAACCAACCTATTTGTACTTTGTAGAATAAAAACAGAAAATTTACCCCATAAAATATAGTATATAAACATTTCTTGCTGATATTGCAGGAGTATTCACTATGTATAAATACCTGACGCCAGTGAACTGATTGAGAGAACACTTACCTATTCAAACCACATACTATTAATAATTCGCAGGCAGTACAAAAACATAGAAACTTACCTCCATAAAACAGTACTATAAACATTGCTTACCTTATATCTTAATCACAGACACTCTACAATAATAATCTATATACTAAATACCTGAGGCCAGCTATAATTGACCTTTATTTATTCACAATACTTCTGAAAGCATGGTTTGGTCTTAAACTTCAGAAGCAGATATTAATTATTAATTTGTTAAGCAAATCTTGTGTGTGTTCTCTCCAGCCATGAGATACTTTAAGAAATAAAATTTTCTGATGCTATTTACAAAAAGCATGCTTATGCAAAAAGTTTTTCAACAAAATCATGAAAAATAATCGTATTGTTTAAAATTGTACTACTACTACTACTACTAAAGTATTCCTAAGCTAATGACATTTAAATTCATAAGTAACATGGACTAAGAAAAATCACTCTTCTACTTCCCGATAGAACAAACCACATTTAAGAAAAATTTATTAATAAAAACAACGGATAAGAAGTATATAAGAATGCTTTTCCCTCTTTAGATAGTGACTTACTGGGAAAAAGATTTCATTGGGGGGGGGGAAGAAATTTCTAGAATAACTTAAAGTACTATAGTAATTCTCAATTAAGAATTATTTTCTCATTGCAAATGCTTTCTTTTTTTTTTTTTTATTTAACATCATATTTGAAGTTTTCATTTATAACAGCTCTTTCATACCCAGTAAAAAAAATTTCCAGTGCCATTGACATAGCATATAATACCTTTAATATTAAAAGTGAAGGTTTTTTATCATTTGTAGTTAACAAAAAACATGGAAGAATCAGGAAATTTTTTTAAGCAATCGTTTATTCAATTTATGAATGTCTCACTTTGTATACTACAATTATCTATAAAACTAATTTTCATTTTCTGTTTTGATTTACCATTGGAGTCTTTCTCTACTCGAAATGTCGCTAAATTAGGATCAGGACTGAAACATTTAACGCTTTACTCACTACCGTTAATTTTAAGGCATTCGCTTTCAATAATCAATTTTTAACATTTTTTCATTGAACTTTATAGCATATACGTTGTTTCACACTTTTCCTTCATTCGGAATAATGAATTTCCAAAGCAATAATGATAATTACATCTGGAAATCATAGAAGTAAATCTTCCATGATTCCCAGAGGCTATTTTCTATGCAGCAATAAAAACACATCCCCCTCCAATACACAGATAATTTTCCTAGTAAATCTCCCTACTCCAGGACATCCTCAAACGATTTGTGAGCATTTTTCCATTGAACAGAACTATCTTTATGTGTAGTTGAACATCATTCACTCAGTATTTCCTTTGAATGTTCCAAAATATCATTGAACATTCATATCACAAGATTTTCAGAATCACTTAGACATTCTAGATCAGTCTGACCTTCCAGATGTCAAACAGTATTCAACAACACTGGCGATTTTTACACATTTTTAACAGCTTCATCGACTCTATTAAAGTGCCAATTGGCCTATTTCCCTTGACTGTTACAAATATCTCTAGACCTACTATTTCCTACTTAAAATTGAAACTTTCTTTAAAAAGTGAGGAATTCCAATAGTAAAGCCCTGACTGCATAGATGTTATTTTTGACGTCACACATGTTCATTGGTTGGGTTTTATGGTGCAAGATCCAAAAAGGACTAGCAACGCCAAAAATTAAATTTTAAAGAAAACTTTAATAAAACTCAAACTCAACATCAGACAGAGTTATCAGTTATAAACAGTTCTATATGATGACAGCGAGTATTTGTGTTATCACTTCCCCACATAGAATTAGGGCCGTTAAAGTCACCAAGTAAAAAGTGGTGTAGGCAGTTGATCCACTAACGCGAAGAGCTCCTGGGATATAAGATAACCGCGTCAGTCTCCAAGCAAAAGAAAGCAGTACGGGTGGAGATGGATGATTTTCCCCCGTTTTTAGATATTTCTAATTTTAAAGCTTTTTCTACTTTAGATTTTGCAAAAGGAGTTTTTATAGAAAAGGTAAAAAAATTTTGAATTTTCTTTTAAGCTGGAGGGGGAAGAGAAAATTCTGTTGGAGTGTTGCTCATCTTGGTGACCTTTCTGGAAGTTGCATCATAACTCACTCCTGACCGGGGAGTGCGAGAAGTGACGAATCGTCTCGCCTCAGGATATGGAATTTTTTGATTTTTATCGTGGCAATCTCCTTTTCAGCGAATACTTATGACAGCTTCAAGAGTAGGAGAGGTGGTCACCATGACAGTTGATACATACTTCCTTTGCTTTGCAGTTCGTACTGTCGTGGCCATACACCGCACAAAGGGCGCAGGTGAGTTTGCCTCTGAGAGCACTCTTCAAGCGTCCAAAGCAATGACATTGTAAACATCGCAAGGGATTTGGAATGCAGGGCCTGACGGGTACGCAGCATTTACATACTACGGATGGCTGGGTTTATGGCGCAAGGTCCAAAAAGGACAAGCTGCGCCAAAACTTTGTTTCTATAAATTATTCATTTATTGAAGAAAACCCAAGCAACATTTAAATAATTTTAAAACACCAAAATCAGTGTAGATAATTAGTTTGAAATTTAAAAAAATACAATAGAAAATATGATTTTAAAATTTATATAAAATGAAAGAAACCTATTGCCCTTAAAAAAGCAAAAAAATTTCTATGAGGTGGCTGACCCACCAAATCAAACATGATTAAAATATTTGTTTTAAAAAATGTATAACGATAAAGGTTAAAATCTGGACATGAAATTAAAATATGATAAATAGGGTATGGTTCATCACACGCGTTTCACACCAGGGATTCAATTCACTTAAAAACAAATGTCTGTGTGTGAAACGTGTGTGTCCGATACGAAGGCTAGTTAAAATAACATCTGCTCTTCGTAACGGTAAAATAGACAATGAGGTGACGGATGAGAAGATTGTATGTAATTTGTTGACAATCTGCATATTACACGATTCCTGCCAAAGAGAATAAATAAATGTTTTAACACCCTTTCTCACACCAGAGAGCGGAACTGATGATAAATGTTGACCTGATGCAGCCTTTGCAGCTGCATCCACTCTCTCATTTCCATCAAGACCTACGTGACTTGGTACCCAACAAAATAAAATTTTGTAACCCTTGCCAGCAAGGGATTCCAATACTTTGAAAATTCTAGACATAACAGAATGACTATTAAAACTATTGCCTCTCAAAGCTTCCATACACTCATGCTGTCAGTGTTTATACAAAATTGATGATAGTCATCTGTATTCACCTGCTAAAGAGCATAGCATATAGCTGTTGCTTCAGCATGTGAAGATGGAGCAGGACTAATGTAGGCTGTAACCGAAAGATTTATTATTCATGAAAATGCCACAGCCAACATGTTCTGCTGATTTAGAACCATCTGTGAATACAGGTTTGTATGATTAATACTGGCAGCGATGAGAATGAAATAGCTGTTGAAAGACAATAGTTGTGTCAGACTTTCCATTTGAGTAAAAAAATGAAAAAAAGTAAGTTTCGCGTCGTACCAAGGCGGATGAGCAAAGTAATCAGAAGATTCAATCCGCAAATCACATAGATCTGTAAGATACAATTGTGTCTTAATTCGTGTGAGAAAGGATGGGATGCTCATAGGACGAGCATCATATAGTCCTTTTAGACCAAGATTAGGAATCATGGAGAGTAGCGGAAGAGGGGATATGATCGATATGATTTTATAATAGTAATTGAGAGACTGCTGCATTCGTCGCAGGTCTAACGGCAATTGATAACAAATCACGTACAGACTCTGGATGGGTGATGTGCGAAATGCGCCAGAACATATTCTCAGGGCAGAGTGATGGACAGTGTCGAGTCTGCTTAAGACAGAAGACCAAGCAGATCCAATACACAACACATCCGTAGTCAATGCGGGATAAAATCAGGGATTGATAAACCCGAAGGAGTGACGAGCGATCTGCACCTCAAGATGTATTTGATAACACCTTAAGGATATTAAGCGATCGCTCACATTTCCTCCGCAAGTATAGAACATGGGGAAGAAAAGTTAATTTTCGATCGAATACCACTCCTAGAAATTTCACCTCATTGACCACAGGTATTGGTGTATTGTTGATGTAAATAACTGGATCATTATGCAGGCTTGTCTTTCTGCAAAAGTGGAAACAACTACTCTTGCCAGGAGAAAGAGTATGGCCATTTTCAGCACACCATGCATCTAATTTATTTACAGCAGTTTGTAATTGCCTCTAAATTAATCGCATATTGGACCCCTGACACGATATCTGCAGGTCATCAACAAACAAAGTTCCATGAACAGAAGATGGTAGATGATGTATAATGTTGCTTATATACACAAGTTAAAAAGTGTTACACTTAAAATTGAGTCTTGGGGAACAACCTCGGCTTGAATAAAAGTATTGGATAAAAGGTGACCAATATGTATTTTGAAAACACTTGAGCGTAAAAAGTTTTTCAGGAATATCGGCAAATTACCCCTGAATCCAAAATTATATAACGTACAGAGAATTCCATATCGCCACGTACGGTCATAAGCCTTCTCTATGTCAAAGAAAATGGAGACCAGGTGGTTTCGTCGTACAAAAGAGTTACGAATCTGGGTCTCCAAATATATTATCCAGAGTGGATCTTCCTTTTCTGAAGCTAATAGTAAACTTTAATAAATGCGGTTTTAAAAGGTAAAAACCATATGCTACGTTCTAGAAGATCACAAACCAGGAATTCCATTCCAATATTCAAAATATCGTGGAACATTCTCTCACAGGTATTGCACGTTCGTGAGCTTTTTACAACATTCACACAACCACTGCGATCTGGTTTTCTAAAATATTCAACAACAACCTTTTCGTAATTAGTTTACAGCAACTTCATGGACCTCCATTTAAATTTATTTCTGTGTGGCAATTGTTTCTATTTTATTTCTAAAGTTTATTAAATTTCTAACATTTTATTTAAATATTAGCAGAAAATGTTTGCTGTAGTTCAAAGAATTTATTTTCTTTCATTTCAGTAATTTTCATTAAAATAAACATTTTCAAATAGAATTGGTTTTAATATTCTAGTATATTTAAAATGAAGCTTTTCCTAGTTCTTGAAATAATGGAATATTTCAGGGAATATGCGCACATGGTTAGAAAATACCAAGATATATCTCAGCATCTCTTTTAAAATGAAAGCATTACTTTAAATTTGAATTAAATTTTCAGTCCAAAAAAATCAAGAGGACTTAAATTATTTCAATTTAAGGAAATATATTGCTAGTTTTCAAATTCATGTTATAGATGCAAAAAATTCAACTGAAATTTACGTTAACATTATAGCGACACTATTTTTCAAAGAATTTAATATATAAAAAGGAAAAACTAAATGAATTTTAAGTATTTTAGAACATAAGTTGCGGGTCTTTTTGCATTGGAAAATGGAAATATTTTTCTTTCAAGAAAGATACAGTAATCAATAATCAGAAGGAAATGTAATAAATTAGCAACTGTCGCAACTCAATTCAGTAAACAAGCCAAAAATAGGTTCTAAAAAGCTCTGGTTTGGATTGTTTGTCAGTCATATTTTACCATGAAGGCCGATTTAAAACCAGTTGTAAGTGGATTCTGAACCACCACTAACATCATTGTAAAATTTGTTTTTTGCGACATACTGAATGCCCGCCCAGAGCTCTAACCGTTTGTTGTAAGTTCGGCTCTCATCCCTGCAGTGGTGTTGTCGAGCCGGAACGCTCCGAAACGTCGTTCCGGTACTTCCTTTTTGGACAGGAACGCGTTCCGGAACTAAAGATGATTTCTGATAACAAAAATGGGCTGACGTATTAAAAATTTTAAAAAAATTGCTGATTTTTTTTTTTTTTCTAATTTTTGACGACTTTTTATATGTATTATTATAAACAAGGGTTTGAACCGAACCCGAACCAACACAATGTAATAATAAGATTAATAAGTACTACTGTTAGCAAAATATTCTATGCACGCTACCTATGCCACCCAAGTCAAAGTGTCGATTAAAAAGTGGCTATGGAGAAAATGAAAAACAGTCATTAAGCACCAGGTTTAATTCAATATCACCGATGCGATGTATTAATGCGTTTAGAGATTATATTGATACTGGAGGCAAAATAATTCCTGAAGATGTAGAAATCTTAATTCGATACATAAATATTGTACCTTGCAGTTCGGCAGAGTGTGAGCACGGATTCTGTAATATGAATATTATTTCAAATGAACAAAGAAATAGAATATTAATTGAAAATCTAGTAAATCTTTTATTTATAAAAATGAATGGCCCACCACAACAATTATTTAAACCAGATGATTGTGCACAAACTTGGTTAAGGTCTCATCGTTCAGCAGATGACAAAACAAGGAAAATTCAACCACAAGATCCTGAACATAATCCTATT
>JAPDSC010085646.1:0-18505 GCA_026290005.1 Latrodectus geometricus | reverse complement strand
AAATTTGGTTATTAATCATACAAAAAACTACAACTTTAACTACAGCATTAATATCAACTTTTTGATTAATCCTTTTCTCAGTTTTATTAAACAATATATAAATAAAAATACATCAATTTTTAATTTTCAAATTTATTATAGTGAATTAGAACTAATAAATAAGAGAAAACATTTATGTAATAGTATAATTCAAAAATAAAATGTGCAACAATTAAAAAAGTGAAATATAAAGAGAAAAATAAATCATTTTTTACAATGTAGAATTTAATTTTGTTAATATTGCAGAAGTCATAAAAGAAATTTTACATTGGAATTTCATAGTTATTGCCTCCCATTAACTATCACTATCATTGAATAAATGTGTATGTATTGTATTTTTAATACAATAGAAGTACTTAAATGTGAACTAAAATCTGTCTTGGGTGTTTAACATTTTTCATTATGTAATTAAATATGCAATAACATTAAAATTGAAAAATTTCTTATGTAAATTTCTTATGCATTTTTCAATATGCAATAACAATAAAATTGAAAAATTTCTTATGGATGCTCTCTCTTATAATTATATCAGCAAGATTAATTTACTAACAGTTAGGTTCTTTTTTACATAATAATTTTTCAATAGCAATTTTCATCGTAAAGGATAAGCGTATATAAATGAAAATTTTATTAATGAAAAAATTAATTTTTTATTGTTAACAGCAAACTGCTTAAAACTTATAAAAAAAATCACTGTTTAAATATTCCAGAAAACAATCTAGAAATTTAGCAACAATGGAAATTTTTAAATTATTTATTATTATATTAAGTTACACATTAAAGTTATATGAATGAATCTTTTATAGTAATATATTTTGGATACTTTCAGTAATAATACAACAAAAAAAAAAAATTAATTCAATAAAAATTTTGTTTTTAAAATTTATTTTAGCTACATTTTTCTAATTCTGAACAAATTGAAAAAAGAAAAAGATATTATTATCATTTACGAAAAAATCGACATTAAAATTTGCTTGAAATTTTATATTCATATATTTTTAACAGCTATTAGTTATAAGGACAGTAATAATATAATATTAACAGTAAACACATATAATATTAACACTAATAATATATTATGAAAAATGATTTAATTACATAAATATAATTTACTTAAATATAACTAATTTAACACCTAAAGTGAATAGAAATTTTTTTTAAATTCCTATGACTGATGCTAATTTTAAACTGACAGTTCAGAAGAACAATTTCTCTCAAAATCGAAAATATTAGTGTTGCCACTTACCTGCGATAAATTTTCGACCTTTAAAAAGTGGTGTTTCGTGATCGTCTGCTTGCATCCATGAGGAAGACGACGATTTTTATAGGAGGCAGCCCACTGACCTCCTCAGGGTTTTGGAATTAAGGTTGCACCTCGGTTACTTTCTCGTCACAAACCCGAGGAAGCGTAACGCAGATGAAAACCCTGCCACACTAGTCAGTGTGTTCTTTTTCTGCTTCCTTTTTTCCCCCTTCACTTCAGTAGAAAACGAAAGTTTAGAATAACATGGTTTATTGTTCACGTACGCGAACAAATTGGGTGCGTGATATGATAAAGCATATTTATTTATCTTCGTTTTTTTCAATTTATTTATTATTATTCTAATTTCGTGGAGATTTCGGTTATTTTTATATTCTTACTTTCACTCAAATGCTCAAAAGAATTTCTTTTCATAAACGATATAAATTATTTCATTTTTTTCAGGAACTTTTTTAATGATTCACTTTTTTATTAATTTATTCTGATGTGAAAGTTTCAAATGTTTTATCCTAAATAAATTTTGAACACTGTGAAATGAAAATTAGGTTCATTTTTTTAATGTTCATTAATATTTCTTAAATTTCATTTTTAAATGTATTCGAGATGCTTAAAACATTTTGCTAAACGTCATTTCGGCAGAATTTCTGACTGTTGTTTCAAATGACTGGTTTAAATGTTATGATTTGAGGCTTTTCAAAAACCAAAGATTACATTTCTACAGACACAGTTCTAGACTATAAAAGGAAATTGTTAAATATAATTCAAAATAAATGTTTTATACCGTTGAACAGGAAAGTATTGAACTTTACCAAAATGAAAAAAAAAAAGGAAATGAAAGAATTTTTAAATGAAAAAGTACATTCATAACTCAAAACTATATTAAGATTTCTTTTCCCAAACTATATTACTATTACACTTTCAAAAAGAAAGTATGAGATGATTCTATATAATATCAAATTTCACCCCATTGAAGTATTCAATATTTAAATGATATATACTGTCAAAATAAAACAACCTAATGATAGCTTTTTTGTTGGCAAAAAAATGTACTTAAATATAAACGTAACTCAAAATTTTATTACCATTTACAAATCAACATATTCTTTGTTTTTAAAAGGAATTCTTTCGTATAATTCAATATAGTATTCTATAGTGTTGAATATGCAAAATTTTTTAGGTTTTACTTTACTGAAATGAAGCAAATACCATGATGGTTGTTTAATTGAAAAAAAAAATGAAAATCACTCAAAACTATTCAGCTCATTTTATAAAACATCATAAGAAATGATGTAAGTCTATTAATTTTAATTGATATCTATACTATTGTATGTATTATATTTATTAGAATAACGTTCCAAGCAATTTTTTATATTTGCAAGCATTAGCAGTGATATTTCATAGAACTATTGAAATTATACGGGGTTCTGATTAATTTTATACAATGATTAAAACTTTATTGATGGATTACAGATATGATTACCATATATATAATTTTTTTCGATCATAAATTTGATCATCCATTACAGTAGTCTTTTTTTATCATAATTGATGATGCTAAAAATCGGCAATTGTTCAATCGAAAAACTATTTCGGAATACCTTATTTTCCTAGAATTTATAAATTATAGTACATAACTTTTATAATTTTCTACACATTTAAATAAATGCTAATAATGTGATCATAAATATAACCGTTCAAAATTTTTTAATAAATATAAAATCGGTATAAAGTCAGCTGTTGCTTAGTTAAAAATGATTTTGAAAGCTTTATTTCCTTAAAATTATTTAAACTATTATACATCCATATCAAAAGTATCCTTATTATTGTATATTTAATTTCCTAATAAACGTACTGTTGTTTTTTAGTATATGTTATATTATTTTACATTTAAAATTATTATCATGAACTACCTTACACAGTGTATTTATAAATAAGTAAACAATTTCTAAACTTATTTTTTTCTTTGTAGGCCGCCAAATTTTCAAATTATTGAAAGTGTGCCGTGACAAATAAAAGATTGAGAATCACTGCATTAAAAAGGAATTAAACCTGGAAAAAATGGAGAATTGAATTTTTAAACATCTTAAAACAAAGTTTGAATGTCTTCTTTAGCTTTCAACGGGTTTTTATTTTTCCCCCACAACTAGTTCGATCGTGAAATGCAAAGCAAATTAAAATCTAAGAACAGCCACGTCCTAGATAGGAATTTATCCCATATGAGAGCATTAATAAAACGGCCTTATACTTCGTGGAGCTTTTACAAAATACACATTTCTTACTTAAAGTTAACAACATATATGATGTTAACTTTAAGTAAGAAAGGTGTGATTACTAATTAGGTACAAGGTATGGGTTGTAACTAAGTCCTTACATGCTGAATTGCAAATTATTGAAGTAAAGATTACAAGAACTGGAAAGTAAAACCTGTAAAGTTCTGACATGTTTAAATTCCCATGCGTTGAAATTCCCGGGAATTTTACATCTCTACAAATGACAGCATTGTAATTTTGAGCCATGGTCAAATGACGAGGTCGAAGACTGAGCTGATATCCTTCTTTATCATTATGTTTTACTAATGGTTGGGGGAACAAAAATCGAATTTAACAAAGGTTAATTAGCACACGACTTTTCACCTCGATTGATTGGACTACCCACAGGTTGAATAGTCTGCCACTGTGCATGCGATTTTTTTTCAAATTCAAATTTTTATTTGCCTTTATGACACCTTCGCTCAAAAATCTGCAGATGGGTCAGATATAGAACATGCAACTTTTTGAACATGTGAATGACAACTCTCCACATTCGTCAACCTTAGATTATATTAATCTTACACGATTCCAACTGTCTATTTCTATCATTTAAAATTACTCAGCACAGTCAATCACTTTGTAATTGTTATACGTATTCAAATGACGATATCTCAACTGGCGTCCTCTTCTTCAAGCCACACCAACTGAGCGGCCCGGGACTCTAAAAAGATTAACATTCATAGTCCCTGTCAGCTTATATTTAAAAGGATTGCGGATGATTTAATATCATATCCGCTACTTTCCGGACTCGAAATGATCTCTTTTTTCCCATCAGGTTAAAATTGATAAAAGGTTAATGAATAATTCTTAAATAATAATGTTAACTTATTCAGGTCAATTTGAAGATACTACAATTTTAGAACTTACGTGCAATAAAATGAGTATTTCTGAGTCAATTCATCTATAAATGGCTTAGCTCTGGACATCAAAGTAAAAAATCTTAATTCAGTGAGTTATTTCTTTTGATATCAATTATAATATTTTTTGTAATTTTTACAATATTTAGAAATTTATTCTTTTTTAACAATTATGAAGAGAAATATATAAATAAGAGTGCCAGGAATTCTGAACACGCAATCATGACTAAAGAACAGAATGCTGTATCTGTTATAAGAATTAGATAAGAGAATAAAAAGGAGAGAAACTTTTACTTTTACTTACATATTTCACAGAAGAAGGTGAAATATGTAAGTAAAAGTACCAGAAATTCAGAATACGCAGTCGTACAGATGCAACACACAGCAAAAGAACAGAATGCTGGATGTAACATTATAAGAACAATAGATGAGATGAAAAGAAGAAGAGAAGAAGAAGAGGAGAGAAATACTTAAATAAGTGTGCTAGAAATTCGGTACACGCTGTCGTGAATAACGAACAGAATGCTGTAGCTATTCGAAAACTGCAAACTATTGAAAAAGTTGAAATAAAATGGAGTTGAAAAAATAATAAATAAAGAGTATTGTCTCACCGGGTCCAAGTGATAGGACAGAGCTCTTTAGAGCGAAAGTTTACGGATTCACTCCCAGTTATGGTTAAACAACTTGGGAAATGGATGTTGTGTTTCTGCCTTCTGTATTTACGTCTATCGGTTCTTGGGAGTTTTCCGGGTTACATCTCTTGAGATACTTCAATACAGCATGTATTGTATGAAAAGTTCTCCTGGATGACAATTACGTGATGTATGTTAAAATGATTTGTAATAATTTTAGGTCGTTAAACTGCCCACTGTGTAGTGTCAAAATAAAGACTAGTAACATGCAACTTGAACAAGACTCATCATTAACATTTCATGTTAATAAATTTTGTCATGCTTGAAATATATATATATTTTCTTTGGTACAATTCATTATAGTTGAAGGTTTTGATTTGAAAAAATACTGATTGTAAAGACTGTATAAGTTTCCGAAGTAAATATATTTTATGAATTTCTAAAAATGTATGAAAATTATAAATCTTAATATTAAACACATAAATATTATGCTGCTTTATATGTAGTTTCATTTCCAACGTATTACTTATAAAACATGAAAAATATAGTGATTAGAAAAAATCATTATAATTTGATCTTGAAATATTTTCGGAAAAAGCTTATAAAGTATTTTGCAAAATCGAAGGATATATATATTTAATGTAAAATACATTTTCATTTTACAAAAAAGTAAAGAAATTTGGGAAATATCTCATTAATAAACATAGAAGAAATAAAGATTGAAATAAATATATAAGAAGGATAACCTATAAAGAAATAAGACAAAAACATAGGAAGTATCTATCATATTAAGCGGATAAATTGTTTGTTTAAGAACAAATAATTTGAAATCAGAGATAATTTGGAAACCAAAGGAACGTTTCAATAATTCAGGACAGTATTATTACAATAATAATTTGTTTCTAGGGAAATATTTATAAGAATACTTTGATTTTTTTTTTAAGTCAAATATTTTCTATATCATTTTGTGTAATTCCTGAAGTGCCATTCTTGTAAGGTTTGCTTTCTTACAAAACTCGACGAAACAAAAGGTATTACGTCTAACAGAGCTTATATCAACACCAGTGAAACACGAAAATAGCAGGATTCCTATATTTAACAGCCCGTTTGGAGAAATTAGAGGAAAATATATGTAGCATGGGTCCCACTTTTAGAGAAGTTACTTTGGCACATACTTACAACAAGAAAAACAAAATTCGGAAGGTGTATAAAACATATAAATGCATAAACTCACATTCAATAAAATCTTGAGAAACATTTTTTTATGTTTACTGCTGAAGCTTAAAAGTTGATACTGTCAATTATTTCTGTGAACTTGTCTTATTTTTTCAACGTGCTTAAATGTGTCTTATATTCCTATATCGTATTTTTGAATTTCTAGCTCGTAAATTGTGTTTATCTATTCAATGCAAGTGTTCACTCTAAATTAGTGTACCCGCAGAACGTAGCTAAATTAAGGTAATTTTCATCCTTCACAGTTTTCAGGAGTATCTAAGCTTACAATTTTGTAGCTTTATTAAAAAAGTCTGTTTCGATTCAAATTCCAGAGAAAAAGACAAGTCTACGGAGAGAATACCAAAACAACTTTCAGATTTATTTCTTGAACTGTATCAAGATTTCGTTGTGCTTGTAATAAATTTAATTTGAAGTTTATAATATATTAATTTTGAAAAAAAGAAATCTATTATTGTTACGTGAACTTCAAGGCTTTATTTAATATTAAGTTTTTGATTAGCTTTGCAAAAAGGATTTCAAGCTGTTTTGTGGCTGATCTTTAGCTTCTGGACTGGTAACACGATGGTCGACTTCGGATAATTTTGTTATTTTATCCATATTTTCGACAATGGGTTTACCTGTGCGAAGTGCATTTTGGCTTTATCAATTCCATTAATTTTGGTTTCATCGATTCCATTCAGGTATATTTGATTAAATATACCTGAATGGAATTGATGAAACCAAAATTACGAGTAATTAGTTGCTACAGTATCGAGATATCAAGACCATAAGCACCATTCCCATAAGAGTCAGGCAAATATGCCTGACTCTTATTTTTGCTTGTATCAAAAAAAAAAAAAAAATTAATGTCCGGCATGTTTTTTCTTTGTTGGCTTTCATTTTTAAGATACTTTACTTTAAAACTGAAAACAGCAAAATATTTTTTAAATGCGAAATGTAATCTTTGCAACAAGCATGAATTTGAAATTGTATGATCGATACTGAACGAGATATCGAACATAAGTTGCGATATATTAGTAATCAACCTAAAAAATAATGGATTTCTTTTTCTCCAACCTAATATATAACAGCCTTTAACATAATACTATGTCTTGAATTTGAGCTCAACAATCGTTGTATCTACTTTCTTGTCAATCTGGCAATAAAATAGTTGGCTTTCTGGCTTTCAGTTCAACGATTCAAGATGTTGATTCTCTACGGATGCTTATGGAGTTTCAGAATTTACTTCAAACTAGAAGCCATGATTTAACTAACTTTAGTGTCTGAGAAGTGGTGGTAGAGCGGCAAATAAATTAATCAGCCTATTTTTTACCATTTATTGTCCATTACGAAAGATATTATGTTATATAGAATATAACCAGATTAAAAGAGGACATTGTAATACATCATTTGTCAAGCAACTTCTTTATCCCATGGCTTATATTAGATTTCATCCACCTGCATGTAATTCTGCTCATGATCATTCAGACTAATTTGATAATGTGAAAGACACACTCATCATCACTGTTAGACATCGTAATTCTTGGGTAGAAATGCAAATCCTATTTTTTTTTTGGCTGACATCAGTTTCTTTCCTGCTTTTAATTTATAATGGTTGTTTTTATTAAATATAGTTTATATACTAAATATGTTTTTCAATGTAAATCCTATGATTTGGTTTGTTTGTTACTCGACAGCTAGTATTTGTTCATTAGGATTACACAGTTAAAAATAGATTTTTCACTATTAAAAAACATCCACATTCGAGATAGAAATCAAGGCCACAAACTGTTGAACTGAAGACCAATGTCCATACCTTTAAGCTGATACCTATGTTGCAGCAAAAGACTAATTGGAGAAGATCAACATATACTGGTTAAGATTCTAGGTCTAAATGCTTAAGTGAAAGACTGAATATTTGGTTATGTTCTTGTACGTTGTTTAGCCAACATCAATGCATGACGACATTCTTCAATATTTGTTTATTTAAGGTAAATATATTTATATAAAACAACTTTTAAAATATATCTTACAATTTCGTATTTAAATTGATGCTGTTACTTATAATTTTTTTCATTTAAAATAACATGAAAAATCCATTAAATAGTTTCATAAGTCGTTCAATTACTTTATATCTCAACATAATTAAATTTATCTATTTAATACTTTAACATTCATTCGCAATTCTAAAGAGAACCTTCATGTACTGTTTCAGATATTATAAATTTCTTTCAATCTTCCTCTCTTTCGCTTACTACCCACAGAAATAATGTTAAATTTATTAGTACTTTATAGCGATGACTATAAATATTATATATTATTAAAAAATGAAATTTAAAATAAATAAAATGATACAATATTCTATTTATTAATTCACCCTAATTTTATCCCTGTATTAAAACCTAATGCTTGAAACTCTATTTTTTAGATCTTTTCTACAAAATAGGAAAGATCTACAAAATACTTTGTAGATCTTTTCTGTACTTTGAACAACACTATAGCCACACTATACAAGGCATATTCATTATGGAAATAAGATGTAGGGGAATTTCTATCCACGTTGAAATTGTTTGATATTTGGAGCAAATAGAAAATAGATTATTAACAAAAAGAAAATAGATAAAAATGATTTGGAGCAAAAAGAAAATCGATAAAAATAGAAAATAGATAGCAGTACAATAAAGCAATTATATAAGATTGCTTAAAGGTAGTAAAAAAAGATAGAACATATAAGCAGAACACAAAGTGAAATTTAACAGATAAATAAGTTTAAATGAATATAAATGAAGTACTAACATGATTAACTTCATCAGAGGGTGTTGACCACATTGGTAGAAAGTATGGCTTTTCTGCAATGGCTGAAGATTTATGTTTAAATCTAGCCTTTACATCTCAAAACTATATCGAAAGAGTTTTAAATCTATGAAATAATACGAGAAAAAGAATTAAAGTTTCCATAAATACTAAACTCCATAAAAGTAAATAAAGTGAAAAATAAAAAACAAAATCAACATTGTCAATTAAGCATTATATTAACTTAAAAATAACTGTATTTCGAGTAAAATAGAGAAATCATACGCTTTGTTTTCTTTTTTCTACAAATAATTATATAATCCACGAGAATTTAATTTATCCGCTATATATAGATTATACGAAAACAATGCAAATAAATAAGCAAATCTTAACTGTTTCCCGATTTTAGAATGATCCATTTAATTATAGTTAAAGTAATAAATAGTCTTACTAATGAAATCAATTCAAATTTAAATTAAATGAAAAATAAAAACTGTTATGTTAAACTATAGAAATTAAGTGTATATTTTTTTATCAGAATACAATCACAATATTATTCTTCCAAATTAACTCTCCTAATTACAAATACAACCAATATAATTTTCAGAAATCAATTAAATCGTCTTGCTTTTAATTTTTTTTGTGTTTTGCATATAGTTAAATTTAACTAAAATAAAATATTTTCTTTGAATCTTTCATTTTTACTTAATTTAGTGTCTCTTTTTAGCAGTTTCAGAACGATGATTTTATATTATTGTTTATAATTTGAAAAGAGTTCTTAATAAAATAAAAATAATGAAAGTTGCAGATATTTTTCTTTGACTTTGGAGGTAAACTATTAAACAGTTAATTTCGTTTACTTATATTTATTACAATTGTTTGAATCACAGAAAAAGAAAATAAATTTTCTACATGTTTTAAAGAATTTCTATTGTTGTTTCAAAATAGAATCAGTTTCATTTGGGTTTTTACAAGCAATTTTATGTAATTTCTTGCTAATAAATATATTTCCTTCAAAAAAAGTTTATATGATGTCACATTTAAAGGAATAAAAGGGATGGAAAAGGAATTTTCCTAGCTAAGGAATAAACTAATTAATTTTATAATTTTCTTTCTTATACTTATATTATTACTAGATATGAAGAACAAATACAATTTTATTCTTTTATCGTTTTACAAATATTATTTTGGAGATGAATGTTTTTTTTTTTAAATTTAAAGTTTCAAATTTAATTGAATGAATGTTTTACTTATATAAAAATAAAAAGCAGTCAAATCTATTTTTGTGCGATTTTTTGATTAAAATTGGACGATTTTTTTTATGTAATATATGAATTTCAATGACATTGGTATTATAACAATGATGCAACGTTAAATTATTATACTTCACAAAAACATGTTTGATTGTAATTAATTTTTTAGCTTAATTAAATTAAATTTTCAGTTTTTATAATATAATTTATAAATGTGAAAAGCAGTTTCAGTTTCATTTTCCCTCTTTCTAACATATAAGATACTTTAAATTCTCATAACATGAAATTTTAAATAAATAATTATTTTTGTACCTTATTTATTTAAGAATATACTAATCAGTTTTTAATTTAATAAACTGGAATCATGATTTTGTCTAATGCAATGTGTTTTTAAATGCAGGAAGATAAATTAATTATAAAGAAACATTTTATTCATTGAAATATTTATTTACAATTAATTTATCTATTCTACAAAAAATAAATAAAATATTATTGTTTGTTAACTGAAACAAAATATATATTTCACATTCTTTTTCATTTTGCTACCAAAAAATTGTTTTTTTAATCGATTGCGAATAAAATTCAGTGTTCTTTTTTCCTATTCCTATTTTTAATCAATTAAATTTTCTTCAGTTTTTATATTTTTTATTAATCGAAAATATATTAACAATCATTTATTTACATTAAAATTAGTTATTAAAACAATTTTAATTTTTTTTTATTTTAAGACTTTAATTTAAGCATCCTATATTCAGCCACATTTATTTATATTAATTAAAACACAAGAAAAGTAAGTAACAAATAAATAAACTGTATGAATAAACCAATGTTTTCACAATGAGTGGTGACATTAATAAATCCTAAATTAAGATTTTTCAATCGTTCTTTTTTGCTTTAGTCATAACTTAAATATATCTGACACGGACCTCACGCTGACAAATTTCTGACATGCGGAACAAAAAGTAGTCCTGCTGACCAACCCATCTATTTTTTTTTTTCATTTCTCCTTAAAAACAATTGAGGGAAACATCAATTTCCGTGGACTTTCTCCGCCAATACAACCACAAGAATACTCAGCAACCTTTTTGTGTAGAGAAGAGACTCTTCTTAACAGGAAGTTGGGAAGTAGGTTCGATTGCCTCCTGTCTCAGAAAAAAAAGTACAGTGGAGGAAATTTTAGTTCGTCATTTGCAGCAGTTTATTTTACGGACGTTCTTTTTTTCTTTTAAATGGCACCTATAATTGATTTCTTCTGATGTAGAGTTTTCTGTTATAAAGATTATTTTTACACCGAAATAGACTTCACGAGGAAAAATCAAAGAGGAATGACTTTGATTTTATATAGACACTCTTCTCTTTACAGTTAAATATGTCCGAAAATTATATAGGTTAATTATGCATTTTTGTCATTTCAAAGTAAAAATCAGTTTTTTTTCAGAAAAATAATGAAAGTTTAATCACAATAATTTAAATTGCACAAAATGCAAAATATTTTTACAAATATTTTCTTAATGGTTAAAGTATGACATTCTGTTGTCCTTTTTATAATATAACTAAATTATGAAAAAACAATTTATTTCTATATTTTTAATTAGAATACTAAATCATATTTAGTAAGAAATATCAGAACAATTTAGAACACTGCTACGAGCAAGAATACGACAGTATCGTTTTTTATCTATCGGTTGCTATTGGAAACCGAGTCTATTGCCTGATGGCTACAAAACAAATGTTATTGCCTTCCATTATTTTTAACGGGATGTTTTTAGCAAATATATTTGGAATATGAAAATATTTTCAAGTTTTAGGCTAAGTTTTTTCGAGCATTTTATCCTTAAATTTTAAAACCTAACCATACCCATCATCAAACAACATAAAATTTAATGGTTTATGCTTAAAAATATAAATTTTTTAGGGGGAAAGAAATTTTAAGTATAACTTAAAAATTTAATGCAATGTATAAAATATAAAATGGGCAAAATTTAATTTGCCATGATGTTATTTTTTTAAAATATCGAACTTATGGCACTGATAAGAAAAACAAATGTAACAATTGGAAGCCAATGAATAAAATTATAGAATGATTCTAAAAACGAGAGATTATTTTTCTTTTTCTTTTTATTATTCTATAAGAAATTACATATCCGTGCCTTTATAGGAATATTTTGAGCCAAATGCCAGTAAGCCTAATTTATCTTTAATTCTATGTGTCTGGATTCGCCTTTTCCATTGATAGCCTGAAAATCACCTTCTCTGTGAAATTGGACATCCTTACACATTTTTAAGTAATTATGTTTATTTTTAGTAATTAGTTATGGAGAGGTAGTCTCCTGTTTACTCTTATTTGTTATGAAATCAATAATCAGCTGAAGAACTACACATTTGGAAATTCACTAACAAAGATTATAGAATTTTTCAAATTTATTTAAACATTTATGTTATTGATTTGAATCTACTTTATTTAATTCATGAAGTAAATTAAACATCAAAATATTCTAGACGTTTTATAAAATCCCTATTTAGGAATGAAGAAATGTTGTTTAAATTTTGGAATGCTAAACAATTAAAAATATCGCATTACTGAGATTTTCAGTTTTTTTATATTTCTTGAGATTTTAGAGTAAAACATATCTCAGTCTACTCAAGTCTCTATTTAATTCCAAATAAAAGTAAGAATTGATGAATTTTGAAATTTATAGCAAAAGAGAAATAACTAAAACTTATTCTAAATATGACTAGAATATAATGAATAACAATTAAACCGACTTCATGTACTGATAAGAAACAGAAAAATAGTTTTGAGGATAATTTTAAGAAGTTGTTCAATCCACAATTGTCAAATTACATAATAATGAATGATTCAGAGAATTTTATGAACTCAAGTATCTTCATTCACAGTAAACTCTCAGTTTACCAAATTCTGATATGTCTTAATTAAAAAAAAAAAAATCCTAATAAATAAAAAGTGTATCAAAGTAAAGACACATTTGCTGTTCAATGAGAATACCTTTAATTATACATGAACAAGAGAATTCAGAAACTTTGAAACTTGTTATACATAATATATCTAAGTTCGAAATCAGATTTTTGTTTTAATATTTATTGGATTTCATGAATAAAACAAAATTGGCTCACACTGGCTTCAGCTGTCTAAAAGCGTATAAAATTTTGAATCAATGAATTTTGAAATTTATGGCATAGACATTGAAAGGGGTTTGTGCTAAATATCTGCGAAATTCAAGCGAATATTCTTTAGTCATACGGAAAAGAGTGAACATAAATTTCATTAAAAAAATGCATTCCTGTTATCTTTTTAACAAGCTGCACCTTCGAGATACCTTCACAAACACCTCCATTCCATTTGGCGATGCATTTTTTGCTCGCTATTTGTCCCACTGCAATGATCACGGAACCAATGAGGCTTGTCATTTTCGACGCCAATCACTTAAATTTGCGATTTAGAAAAAAAGGTGTCCGCATCAAAACACTTTCATATCAATGTGTGCCTTGACTCAGGGTTAGCAAAAAATGTTGGAGTCGAGAAATAAAACTTGACTACTTGAGAACACTTGGCGGCAGAATTTGAGGTTTGCGCAGTCGCCTGTCTCGAAAAAATGTAAATCAGACGGTTTGATGTGGAAGTCCGAGACTCATATTCTTGTCTTGTAAGGAATTAATTCGCCTTTTGTGTGTTATTTACCCACCTATTGTTCGGCAAGGTTAACCTCACGCGTGGATTACCATTGTTGTGAATGAAATCTACCACTACTACCTGACCCCTATTTACGGATAATTGAGATTTAATAAGGCGTTCGAGTGTAAAACGTAGTACGTTTACCGAACTTTATGAATGAAAATCGTAAAGCAAGACTCCGTTTCCTATGTTTTAATGCCCCCCCCCCCAGTTAGGATTGTCTCCCATCCAAGGTAAAAGAAAATAACTTGTAACTGTGTTTCCTGAGAGTTTATTTTATCCAGAAAGCAAATACGGAGATTTAGGTCCATTTTCTTGCAGTAGATATGCATAACTTTTTTTTTTGTTTAATAAAAAAACTTTCCTCGCGCTCCCTCTCTCACCCTATGCAAATAAAAATATTCAGAAAAACTTTTATATTACTATTTTGGCTTAACTATACTTGAGTTGCAGTTAGAAAGAAAATATACAATCAATGTCAGTTTTTTTAAGAGCAATAAATGTGTAAAAGACAATTTTTTATTAAAATGTTTTTAATAAAAAAAAATAAATAAATAAAAAATAAATAAAAAAAAACATGCATTTTATTCTCAAGTGATTATAAATTAAAAACTATTAAAAAGTTACTTAGCAACAAATGAAAGCGAGAACTAAAAAAGAATATTAATTTTTCTGCTCTCGTTTTCATTGCTTAATCCATAAAAAAAATCAGTGGTTAAAATAAATATAACAAGAAAAATATCTTAAAAAAATATTAAATCTTATTTGCAAACGAACTGTACAATTAAGAACTTTTAAAAATTTATTGATGGCAGTAACACACAAAATAAACAAACAACTGAAACAATGAAAATGATATAAAGAAAAAGTGATTTTTTTTGTTTGTTCTCATTTTCATTGTTCGCTTCTAACAGAAATCAATGTTTAACATGTATTTTATTGCAACGATTTTAATAAAAATGTTTGTTGAATAAAAAACTGTGTGAAAATTATTTACTCTAAATATTACCTCTTGAATTACCTTGGAAATTAACAGGTTATATATATTTTTATTGAACATCAATACCAAGGTGGTCTTTAATAAAAAATTTGCGCTCATGCAAAACAAATAAGAATTATTAATGATTTTATTTATGAAAATTTCAAAATACTGGAAAAGTTTCGCTAAGAATACTTTTCCTGCTGAGTTATAAATAGATTTTGTTTTTCTAGACGTTGACCAATTTCATAAATAACATGAAATAGCAATGTAGGAAGTTATAAATTTTTATACAAGTTATATATAGCATCTACAAAAAAGTAAATTGATATATTAGTTTCAAGCAAACATAAATGGATACAGTAAAGTTTAAATAGATCCTATTTATAAAATTTTGTAAATACAAGTAAGTTATTATGTTTCAACATATCACACACACATGCATACATTTTGCATGGAGAAATAAATTATTGTAACTGATATTGAATATATATGATGGATAATACTCAGCTTAAATATTAGAAACTTACGAAGTATATGATATTATGAATTACATATTATAATATTTGATTTTATGTATCCGAAAATTTTACTTCACATAGAAGTCTGTGAATATTGTAAAAATTATAATATTTTTAAACTATGTAATTTGGTTTGCAATATATATTTAAAGTAATTAAATAATGAATAATATAAAATTGTAATACAGAATTTTTCATTTTCATTATTAATTTATTTAACAAGTAACTTTAACTACTAATAATGGTAATTTTAATGTTAAAATTTTTAAACAATTGCGAAATGTATATTATTAAAATAGAAAATAAGCAATGAAAAATTTCCCTTCAAAATCAAGATGCAATCTGAAAACCAAAATTATCTTTTAAAATACTTTAAGTGATTTATCACAACATTATTTAACATTAAAGAAAAATAACGTATAATATTTATGTGAAGTAAAATATTACACTTATGGGAATTCTTTATATTTAGCTATCCATCAAAATATAAATAACGATATACAACAATATAATTCAAGTTATTTGATGATAATTTTATTTTTTTCAATTTAAATTCCTTGACATGATAAACAAAATAAGCAAATAATTTCAAATTTTTCATTCAAGCGAATTTACTTTGTAAAATATGTTTGCCACATTATTAAAATTAAGCATTAAAATTAAAATATTTTATATATTTTAAGTAAAGAAAAATTTATTTTTAGAAATATAAAAATAAAAACATTTCATTTTCCATTTTTAATTAAAAAAATGGAAAATTTAAATATCAAAATGGATAATTTGGAAAGTATATGTTTTAATCATTTATGCTGATCATTTCATATGTTTAATTAGAAATTGTAAACCACTCTAACAGAATTAATTATGTGATATTTTTGAATTAACGCAAAAAAAGTTATCAAATCTATAAGTAATTTATGATTTTCTTTTAAAATAAAAAATGAATCTTAATCACAAACGATTTTAAATTAAAAACTTTTTTAAAAATTTCAGGCAACGAGTTGAAAAACAGAAAATATAACAGAACTCAAGCTATCATAGTAAACATTGATGAATGATACTTTCCTGGGAAGATAAACTTATCTAACTATGAATAAGCTACGAAACGTTATTTTTTTATAATTTGTTACGGACCCCCTTCGTAATTTAAGGTCTTTACAAGAAAACAGTGATTTCTATTAATTGAATAAGAAAAATTAATTAGGTCATTTCCTATTATGTAAGACAAAAAAATAATTATTCCTTTTTTTAATTTAACATCATAAAAATTTGTAAACATTCTTATTTTCAAGGTAAGGCATAAAAATGCTAGAAAAATTAATTAATTAAGTGTATCTATTTAGAGACAACAATAGATGTTTTAGGAAACGTAGTTGGTTTTTTTTATATTATTTTTTTTAAATATTCTTTTAGAATTGTAAGAGACATAAGGAAACGTAATCGATTTTTAAAAAATATTTGCCTACAAAATCTATTATTGAAATGTCTCACTTTTGCCTTTTAATTTTCTTAAAAGAATCCTGACAAATTTCAAACAAAAGAATGAAATGATCGTTCTAAAAATGCTAAAAGGAAAAACTGAATTCTGTAAGGCAGAAAGGCTCCATGAAGTTATTCTATTTTTGGATAAATTTAATAGCACAAAGAATGTAAATAAAAATAATTAAAAATAGAATGATATTTGATTTCTTAGAAAAACATTGATTGCATTGCGAAAAAAAAGTTACCACTCTCACAATTTAAATTACTCTTCCCGAAGTTTTACATAATAAACATTTATTTAGGTAAAGCACAAAAACTGAATTTGTAATAGAAATGATCAATAAAAGAAATATGCTTTTATTTTTATCTTTTCAAAATTGAATTTACAGAAATGTGATGAACTTATTTTTCAGACATCATTATTTTATTATATATAGAACATAATTAAATTTATGAAGGACATTTAATTATTTATAGAAAAAAATAAATATTTTCCTAAAATTTACTCGAAACGCCATACTTTTTCAGGATAATTTAATTTATGAAATGCATCATCTTCAGGTTTATCAATGAAGGCTTTGTTTTAAGCAAAATGTTTATGTTTATTGAATATAATCAAAAACTAAGTATATCAACATAATTTTTTTTTATCAACAAAATTTTTTTTTTATCAACAAAATTCCATATTGCCATTGGAAAAAAGGTGATATTTTTTTTTTGCCTAGAAGGAAATTAAATATGCCTTTTCAAGCTAAATCGCTTGGATTTACTTGCTATTTACCATTTATCCCCATTTCTGGCTATTTACTTGGAATTTAAGAATTTTAATGACCTACTTGACCTTTGTGATAATTATAGAGAAGGAGTTGAGCTAGATAAATAAAGATATTCACTGAACTCTATGGAAATTTTACAAAAAAAGAGAAAGAAATTAAAGAACTAAGAACGTATTACTTTATACTTAAAGAAATAAGGGCGTATTACATAAGACCCATTACTTGCAATTGTTGAAACGCTACTTCCAACTGATTTCTACTGGTTCGTTTAAAACTGTTATGTAAAAAAAAACTGAGATTTACAATTGATTTTTAAACTCTGAAAACAACTATTAATAAAATATTCAAAGGCTTATTAAAGTATTGAATACGTTTATTTTATTTTGTATTATTCTCATTGTAATTAAAATTTTTAACAAGCAGGGTAAGGATTTTAAACAGAAATTTTAATATAGAAACAAAAAGAGTTACAATAAAAAAATAAAAAAAAAATCCTTATTTTGCTTACTCTATAGAGATTTTTCGTTCTCTCCTATTTCTAAAGTTTGTTTTTCCTAAAGTAACAATGAATATCATGAAGAATTTTGCGAGTTTATTTTCATTTCGAATAATATTCTTTTAGTCTGAAATAATGCAACTGTGAGGGGGGGGGGGAGAAAGAGAGAGTCCAATTACTCAGCTAAAATTATCAAGA
>JAPDSC010085644.1:0-18482 GCA_026290005.1 Latrodectus geometricus | reverse complement strand
TGAAGCTGTAGCAGTCTTCAACGAATATAACATTTCCCGACATTTCATCTCTAAGCATAAGAATTCCAGTTACGAAGTCTGAATATGAAGAAAAAATGCAGAAAGTCTTTTTAAAAAATTATCAGGCCGGCAAAATTTTTTCAAGAAGGTAAACAGTATTCAAGAAGCAGCCACACATGCAAGTTACATTGTAGCATACAGTATTGCTAAAAATAAGAAAGCTCTCAGTGATGGGGAGTTCGTTAAACATTGCATGCTCCAAGTTTGTGATGTTTTATATCTAGACAAGAAAAATAATTTTGCGACTGTAAACTATCTTGAAAAACTGACTTTTAGATTGGAAGCCATCGATAAAAATTTGGCATCACAATTAGAGTCAAAGATTGGCCAGTTTAAATTTTGTTCCATAGCTATGGATGAAAGCACTGATAAAAATAATGCTACTCAATTAGTATTATTTATAAGAGGTGTTGATGAGAACTTTAAAATTATTGAGGAACTGGCGTGCATGCGTTCTTTAAAGAGAACTACAACAGGATTTGATATTTTTCGTGAATTTCAGGAAGGACTTTTAACTTTGAAAGAGCCTATTACAAATATATGTAATATTACGACCGATGGAGCACCAAATATGACAGGAAAAAATCTGGATTTCTTGGACTCTTTAATCAAAACTATCCCGGGAACAATGTTGTTTTTCTACATTGTGTTATACATCAAGATGCTCTGTGTAAATCTTCGTTGAATATGAAACCTGTGCTTGATACAGTCGTGAAGCTTGTAAATACTATTCGATCTCGTGCGCTTACTCACAGGCAATTTCGAGATTTTCTTCAGTCAGTGCAATCTGAATACTCTGATGTACTGTATTACACGAAAATAAGGTGGCTTAGTGCAGGATGTGTTTTCGAGTGAGTTTGGCAGCTGAAAGACGACATTGTGTCGTTCTTTCATGAGAAACAGTGTACTGCGGAGAGCAAAATGCTAGAAGATACAAAATGGCTTTCAGACTTTGCATTTTTCACAGATCTTCTTTGTCATATGAACAACTTGAATTTCAAAATGCAAGGGAAAAATCAATTTATCGACGATATTTGGTCACATCTCAAATCTTTTAAGCTAAAACTTAATATGTTTGCTGGGCAGCTAGGTAAGAACGACTTATCTCATTTCCCGAGGTTAAATTCAATATCCGCAGTAAATGAAGATAACCTTAAGAATTATGAAGATAGCTTCAAAAAACTGCATTTTGAATTCGAACGCAGATTTCAAGATTTCAGTATCATTCAAGCAGAATTGGATATTTTTACCATGCCATTCAACGTAAATTGTGAAACATTTAGGTCAGATTTGCAGTTTTAACTAATTGAGTTGCAATCTAACAATCATCCAAGCAATTGTTTCTAAATATGCCAAAGTTAGAGTTTTACAAATCATTATCGAAAGTAAGTTTCTCAAATTTAATATCTCATGCCCAGAAAATCAGTGCTATGTTGGCTTCATCTTATATATGTGAACAAATGTTTTCAACTATGAACCTTAGAAAGAATTATTTCAGAAGTAGACTGACAGATGAGCATTTAGCCTCGTTCCTTAGAATCAGTACATCTCACTTCGAACCTTAATATAAGGAACTTTCAAAAATGAAATTTCATTCATCTCATTAATATATTAAATTGTAATACTTGTATATTGTTTTTAAAATTTTAGAAAATTTCATCTTGTCCCGCCAAACTTTATTTTTTCGATTTTTGGCCCGCGATCGAAAAAGTTTGCCCATCCCTGGCCTATATCAATTCTGAGAATCTTTTAACTAATACAAAAAATGACCGCTGAACATGAACAAATCAAACCAAACTAATTTATAATTGGTGTACGCTACCTTCAGAATATCATTATACAAAAAGGATATAATATTTATAGTAAATGCCATATAGAATCCTCTATTTTACGATAACATGATCGATAATTTTCCCACAACAGCCAATTATTGAATTTTAAATATTATATACTTCCGTCATTTAAAACTTACACTATACATATTACTTTTACAAATACTATTTAATTCTTAAATAATAATACATTTAAAATTACCTCATTTTATTTAATTAAATAATTCATTATTTTGTTTAATTCATAAAATCATATTTATAAAATAATTTATAACATTTACTTAATAAATAATTACAATGCCACCCACCCTGTCTCGTGGTCAGCATGAATCCCGGTTCGGGCATGGGTGTACTTTCTTTCTCTCTCATGTCTTTATCCTTTTCTTGAATAAATGGGTTGTAAATGGCTGCTCACCCCATATACGGGTAGCATGTGTGTACTGAGGTAGTCGGACAACACATCAAATTGCGGTTCAATTGAAAAAGTGGAGCAGCGCATCCCATATTGCCATCCTGGCTGGAATTAAAAAAAACAATTCTAACGTGTGACCAATTATTGCAAGCATTAATAGTTTTGTTCATTCCATACTAAATAAAGCATTTTAAATTTTAATTGTTTAATTTTATTGTATAAATTATGAAAATTTTTTGAAAAAAATGTCTTTTAAAATTCAAACAACATAAAAATGTGTTTTATAAATAAAAACCAATCTAAAAGTGCCTTCTCAAATTCTTTTGTTTTTCTTTATAGTATGCAAGATATTAACGAAAAGAATTAAGTTTATAAACAAAATAAAGTGTCTGCAGTCTTGATATTTTAAGGCTAAAAAATGTAATATAATGCAAAATTGAGATGAAAATAAAATTTTCAGTGTAAAATATTATTCAAGCAATTTTAAGGGCAAAGAAATGCAGCAAAATAGATGTGTTATTTATTTCGCATTATATATTTATCAAAAAAATTTACACTTGAGAAAGTTATTCCATCCGCTTAAAATCTTCCAAGCTGTTATTTTTCTCATTACTTTAATATTAAATTACGAAGCACAGAAATTTAAATATAAAAAGAGCATATTTTTATTTAGTACATCCAGCTAAATTATTTTTAGAACTTCAAATGGATGTAAGAGTTATGAATATTTATAGACTAGATTAAATAAATGATAAAAAATACGTTTGTGAACAGAATAAGAAAAATTTCCCATTGCATTTATTTAAAAATCATATCATAAAATTCCATTTGACATGATTTTAAAGATTTTACTTTGATACAAATAAACAGATTAATTTTTCAATTATAAATCCTTTAGCAGTATAATAAGAAAATTATTACAATTTTAAATTCTAGAAAAATACTTAATTAATCAATTAATTTTAATAAAACTTCTAATTTCATTTTTAATAAATTTTATTTAAAAAAATGTAATTCTTACTTTTTAGTTTAAATATCTTAAATTAAAAAATAATACTTTAGAAAAATATTAACGTAAAATAGTTTAGAACTCGTTAATCGAAACATGATTTTTAAGTATTTAAATGGCTGTCCACCCTGTCCAATGGTCAGCGTGCCTAAGTGCGGATAGAGAGGTCCTGGGTTGGAATCTTGGTTCGAGCATGGATGTACTTTCTCTCTCTCTCCTGTCTTTGTCCTACTCTATAAACGGGTACCTATGTCATGTGAGTACTGAGGATGAACTCCACACCAAATTCTTGTTCAACTGCAAAAGTAGAGCAGCGCTCCCCTTATTGCCAGCCTGTCTTTCAACAAAAAAAGGGAAAAAAAGTATTTGTGATAAAATTCATTTGAAGCATATTTCTTAGATATATTAATTAAAACTTGTCTCACTGAATTAGTTATCTTTTGAAAAAGGAAAAACTATGAAAATTCATTAATAGATTTTAAAATAAGAAAGTACTTTATGTAGTTATTATCATTCGTAAGTGATCTATTTTATTTGACAAAAATGTACTGACATGATTACATGTTCGTTTAAGAGAAAAGAAATTTTTCCAGGAGAAATTTTCATGTGGAAATAAATATTTTCCCATAACATAAATCTGCATATTTAATATAAAAATAAAAATAAAAAATATTTCATATTAAACAAATTCTAAATGATAATTTTTTTAATAAAAATACAATATAATGAACTAAGGATATAAATTTACTTATTATAAATCTGTACAATTAGGAGTACTTCAAATTGTACAGATTTATAATAAAGGTGCAACATTGTACATCAAATATTAAAATTATTCAAAAGATAATAGTTTCTGATGTGATTCATTTAAGAACATTTTATAGAAATGTAAATACCTTTTTTACAGAAATAAAACAAATGTTTGTATATCTACAAAACAAATAAAAAGTTAGCAATATAAAGCATTTTGAAATGTCATCATGCAGTATTTAAAAAATATTATTAACAAAAAAACAACGGAAATACAAGACACTTTTTTTATAAATAATAATTAATCTCTATTTCTGATAATCATTCTCGTCTGTTTTGATATTTAAAGAATTTTTGAAGCCTTAGAAATTCTCACTATTTATTTAATGTTCCATATTATTTCAAGTTATTTCTAATTGGATATTTTATGCTATTCTAACTCAAGATTTTCAAAATAAGATTCAATCTTCAAATGATAATTTTAAAAACTCTATAAACTTATAATTTTGAACCAAGTAAAATACTGTTGCCTTAGAGTATGTTCTAGTTTAATCCGCTCAGATTTTAATGTTCTAAATAAAATACAAATAATATTTTACAAAAGGATAGTTATTTATTTTTATTTCTTTGATATTTCTATTAAATTAACATTGTTAATGTGCAATGTTTTATAGTATGTACTAAAATTAAGCTTTATCTTTATAATAACTTTTAATATATCTTAATTGTTGTTGTTACTAATGACACTTGGCCACGAAAAGCCCGCTAGTCAGAGACTAGGTGAATGAAGTCAGAGAGAGAGCGTCTTCCGTTTTTCAATAAAGCACCCTCATACTGAGGTGGAAGTACGACTTTTGGCTCATAGATGGCAGCACCATCTGAATCTTCCAATTTAGAGATTGAAACCAGAGAAGAGCCATAGTCTGGCTCCAACCACCCTCAGAGGTATTAATTTGAATGGGAACATTGCGACCCGACATATTTTACGCTCCCCAGTTGCCGTTAGTGAACACGACGGATCTTCGGCTAAGCCGGGATTCGAACTCACCACCTTTTGGTAACGAGAACGACGCCCTAACCAATCATATCTTAATTGAATATATATTATAACTGAATACTCGCAACGCACAGGACTCAGGTTCAATCTTCGAGTTGGGTAAGGTCAATTCATCCTTTCGTCCCTTCAGTGGGTCGATAAAACTGAGCACAAAGTATGTTTGGGGATCACAACTGGAGGTTTCGCTTTAGTCAAAGCAAATAACTGGGTCAAATAACTCACGTCCCTCGATCAAGAAAACCGATATGGGTGCTGTAGACCTTGCCCCTGATGGGATGTCGTACCATCAGGGGCAAGGTCTACAGCACCCCTACAGAAGTTTAGTTCATATTATAATAATTTAAAAACAGTATAATATGAATGTAATTTTTCAGTAATAATTAAAATTTCATTTCAGAGTTTACAAGCTTTCGATGTATGCTCACTTTCGGTGTAAACTTAATGAAAGTTTCAAATTAATATAAATTTGCAAATTTCATACTGTACGAATCCAATGTTTTTAGCATTACATTCTTTAAGATTGGTTCTAGGTCTGTAAGATTGGTTCTCACTAGACTCTCCATTACAATCATATCATTTTTGCTGAAGCTAAATGATATGATTT
Source organism: Latrodectus geometricus (assembly GCA_026290005.1). Classification (NCBI taxonomy): domain Eukaryota; kingdom Metazoa; phylum Arthropoda; class Arachnida; order Araneae; family Theridiidae; genus Latrodectus; species Latrodectus geometricus. The sequence goes on along the minus strand of JAPDSC010085644.1, from coordinate 12,758 downwards.
CAAATTATTATTTGAATCAAAATAGATGTTATTTAATCTTCTCTTGATAAGAAAAATACTTCATGATTTTTTTTTTTTTTTTTTTTTTTTTTTTTTGTATTTTCAGTTTTTTAATGCTATGAATTTTTATAATATTGCATAAAAAATGGGTAAAAAAATGGGAAAATTGCATAAAAACATTATAAATTAATTCTTAAAATTTGTCTTGAAATTGTATTTCCAGACAGGAAATCAAATTCAAAATATACTGTCAAAGTATTATTGGCAATTAAAACTAAATTTATTTAAAAATAAAGCAATAATAAAATAAAATATAAATAAATAATAATTAAAAATAAAGCGCATTCTTCTGTTTATACCTAATTTTTCCAAGACTCATATCAAATATAACTTAAATAATTCCATGCACTTTTATGTATAAATATATATAATTATAAATGCTTTAAATTGTAAATTTCCTTATTAAAAAGACACTACTGAAAATTAAAGTGGTTTGTTTTAGGTCTTCAAAATAATTTTACGAAAATAGTTAAGAACTTATCTTTTCAGAATTATTTTCAGTTAATTATTTTATCCTTGAAATTTAACAAAAAAAAAGATTGTTATTTCTTAAGAAACCTTAAGTGTATAAATTTCAGAAAGATTTCTGGTTAAAACAAGCTTCACTAATAAGCTTCTCTGAAAACCAGAATGGCTTTATTGTATCAAATTCTAATTAATATTTATTATTAATAATTAATAAATTCTAATTAATAATTCTAATTAATATATAATAAATATTTTATTATTACATATATTAAATAAAAATGTACGGATTAAATATAATATACTTAAAAGGAATTACTTAATGTTGAAAATGACATGCTTTGATCTTTTGAATATGATCTGAAAAATTAATCTTACTAAATATTTTGATACAAGCTTTTATTAACAATACGAAAAAGTATTTAAAAGTTCTTGATAATAAAGGTTCGTCATTTTTCGACTAATTTTTGATTCTATTATATAAAATGTATATAATATGATTACATCATAAAAGAATAGATAATAAAACATAATATTTAATTAATCCATATTAAAAATATTTCTGATGAAATGAATATTTTTATATTATATAAAAAAGTAATGATTACGCAATTAAAAGATTAAAAATTTATTTTATGTAGTAAATAAAATATTAATGTTTTTCAACATTTAAAATGAACATTTGGAGAAAAAATATAAATTTCTCATTAAAATATTGAAAACATTTTTAATAAAAGTAAAAGAAAATTGTGAAAAAAAAGCAGATAAAAACTAACATTAAATTTTTAAATATATTTTATTAAATTTTCTTAAATGTTTTTATATTTTACTTTATAAAATTCATCTATAAATGTTTTTAAAAAACTGGTTATTTTTCTACACAGATAAACAATTGATAGTAAAAGTAATTTAATAAACCCACTCAGTTTTAAATATTTATTGTTAATTGCATTTTTTAATATAGTCAATCATAAAAGTTATTAAATGAGTAAATAAATTAATTTTTTATTCAAATTTCATAAAAAAAATTTTAAATCCACTCTATATTATGAATATTTATTTCATGTATTAAAGAAAAAAATTGAGATTACTGTTTCATTTTAATAATATAATTTTGCTAAAAAAAACTATTATTTTCAAAATTAAATTTTTAATTTAAAAATGAGCAAAATGAAATTCTCGTTAAAAAGTTGTTATAAATCTTATGCATATTAATTTCAATTTTATTGTAAATTTTAACATGAAGTGTATAGTAATTTATTCTTGATTAATTACTGTCGATTTTAATTAACTTATCAATTGTATAGAGTTAATAAGAAACTTTTACTAATTAACTAGTATACAACTGATAAAAAAAATAATTATACTTATTTGTAGAAATTAATATTAATATTTCTTATTAAAAATATTTCTTTATCTTTGTAATATAATTCTGGATGAAGATATATAATGTTCAATTAAGAAATGTTCTCTTTGATGATTCAGTTTTAAAATAGATATTTTACTCATTATTTTAAGAAAGATATTTATAAAATATTTTAAGAATATATTTTAAGATTTATAAAATATTTCAAGAATTTTAATGAAATTTTTGGGAATCTAATGTTACAAGACATGCAAAGTATAAAATGAGATGCATCTTAATTTTATACAGATTGGCAGACGAATTTTCTTAGGTATACAAATTCAGTAACAAAAATATTTGCATTTTGTCAAGAATCCTTAAAGCCTGTAGATGCTTTCCTGGTAAAATGGTTTATATGGTCTGAGTTGTTTCTTGTGAATATTCATAGTATTTCGATCTGATAACTTAATGAATCAGTAACTGAACATGCTTAAGGGTCTTGAATTCAATTCCCACCTCGGAACCGTAGTTTGAAGTGATTTCAAATACAGCTAACCCGACCAAACTAGTCCACGAGCTGCAAAACTTGTCATAGATTAGCAAAGAAAAAAAAAGTTAAGAATTAAAAGCCTTAAGAACTTGAATCATTTCACTGTATCATTTTAATAAATTATATCATTTTAATTACTTTTACAATTATATCTCTTCATCATTAGTTAACAGTTGAAGAAATAGCTTTTAAAAAGGTTTAACTCATAAACCTTTATCTGTATTAAACAATGAAGAGATAAGAGTAGGCCGCGGTGGCCTTGTTGGTTAAAGCGTCGTTGTCATTACCGAAAGGTGCTGAGTTTGAATCCCGGCTTAACCGAAGATCCGTCATATTAACTAATGGCGACTGCGGCACGTAAAATATATCGGATCGCAATGTCCTCCACGTTCCCATTACAAACTAATACCTCTGGGGGTGGTTGGAGCAGGCTTTGTATTTTGTATAGTTTGAATCTCTAAATTGGAAGATTCAGATTGTGCTGCCATCTATAAGCCAAAAGACATACTTCACTGGTTCCAATCTCTAACATGGAAGATTCATATGGCTTTGCCATCCATGAACCAAAAGTGGTACTTCCACCTTCGTATGAAGGTGCTCTATTCAAAAATGTAAGACGCTCTCTCTCTCTGACTTCATTCGCCTAGTCTCGGACGGGCGAGCTTGGCGTTGCCAAGTGTTATCAGAACCAGAGATAAGAGTAAGAACTAATATTTAATAATAGATTCACCCAGAAAAAAACTTAATTTTTTAAATATTTTAATTAAACTGGCCAATATTTTAAAAATTCGTAGTAGTGAAATTCAGGTCAAATTAGTAAATCTTACAGTTTTTGATTTCTGGATTAGGCAATAACCATAATATGGAGAAATTAATTATTTTCTAAAGAATCAACTTTTTCAGATTAAAGAGGGGTGGTTTTATATTTCCGATACTAATAGTAAGGAAAGGCACTAAGAGCTTCTTAAAACAATTTAAAATATTCAAGAAAAAAACGAATTTAAACGTAGATTAAATAATATTAATAATAAAATTTACATAAAAGTAAAATATAAAAAATGGCAAATTTAAATAACTAATATGTCAAAAACTAAAGACCAAATTATAATAACAAAATAAAAATAAGGTGTGTTTTACTATGGTATTATGATAAGTTATTTAGATTTTATCTATTGTTTTATGAAATTATAAATTATAATTAAGTAAATGGTTTATTTATGCGACATCAATAATAGATTATTATTAATATATTAAAATATGACAGGAAAATTTTAAATTAAACTACACCTAAGTCTGTTTTTACACGGTCTTTTTGTACACGGTTTTGAAATAACACGGTTTGAAAATTGAATATTTTTAATTTTTTTACACGATTTTATTCCATTAGCACGATTTGAAATTTTATGTACTTAAATTTTTTTTGTCAAATTTAATTTTTGCGAAGTATGTTCATATCACAAAAAAGTATTTATGAAAGAAAAAAGTCTGAAACCATCGATAGTATCGATAGTTTGCGAACACTAGCTTAAAGATTTAAGTGAATTCCCCTTTAGCGCGTACAAACAAGTAGGGGAATTCCCTTTATGTGCATACAATAAAATTTACTGGTCAGAGCAATTGAAACGTGTTAATATTTTGTGAACTGTCAATGCAATAAGACGTGTTTGGTAAAGAAATTTTTTGCAGGCAATTTTGATTTTCCATTAAATTTAATTTTAACGCATTAAGATAAAAGGTAAGCCAAAAAATATTTTGTATTTATTCAGTTATTTATGTTTTTTAATTTTGTTAAATATTTTATGTATCCCTAAAAGGAAATGTCAGATATAAAACTAAAACGGAAGGCAATTTCTTTGGAAAAATTGAATAACCTATTCTTTTCGTTCACAACATAGTTTTTTAGTTCCTGAACTTGCCATACATTTAATTTATATTACTTTTAAGATTAGAGTGCATATCTTTTTTATCATTAATTACTATGCTTGTGAAAATAAGCATTATATATTTGATTTAATAAAATAAACATGAATTCTTGTTCTTAAAAATTCTTGTTTTTCACTAATTTTAATAGGTTTTAGAGATTAGGAACAAATCACCCATTTTTGTATAAGATCAATGTCTTTTTTTACACGTTTTTTTTTTTTACACGGCTTCTTCTGGAACCAATCTACCGTGTAAAAACAGACTTAGGTGTACTTGCCAAATTAAAATAGATTAAATGTAATATTTTTCGAACTCTAGCTTTAAGAACCAAAGAGTAAATAGTAATTTTTTTATACATTAAAATAGTAAAATATATTCGAATACTACAAAAATAAAATTATTATCTCCATTTTTCTAAAAATAAAAATCAGAATTATATTATTATATTGGAACTAGTTTAAAATTTTTAAAAAATTTTAATACAGAAAGGTGTAATTAGAAAGACATATTCCAAAATGGCAATTTTCGAAAAGTAAATTGCTCTTAGTTATAAAGTACAAAAACGTCTTCATATTAATATTTCTCGCCTGTATAAAAATTAATTGGTGATAAAATGGTGAACATTTGTATAGGTTGAAAAAAATCTTACCTAATTTTTCTACATTCGGCAAGTTTCTGATTTTTTCCACAGCGTAATCACTGTAAATTTAACCAATATTGGAAATTTTAAACACAGTTTTATCTTTTTCATTTTTGTTAATGTTTTAATTATATTACGTGAGGGTTTTTAGCACTACTATAAAAAATTTTATAATTATATTTGTTAATCTTTTTAATTAATTTTCTCATGGATGTTATTTCATCTTTATGTATTTTATTCTCAGTATTTTAAATTATAACTATTATAAAACGAAAGACATCGTTTAGTTAGCGAAGAATTATAAAAATAAAATAAATTTTTTGTTTTCGATCTTGGGTATATGATCCTTCAAAACCTTGAAATTTTTTTAAGAAATATTTCATTAACCATGTTTGGAATGTTTTTTTAAAACCCATATCCTTTTTCTATATTTCCTAAAATTGTTTCGGAATGTCTGGACCCATAAACAGAATTACTTTAATAAGACAATTAAAGCAATTAACTAATTAATTATTAATTTTATTAATTGCTTTAATAAGACAAATTATTGTTGATATGATGTTTTGACTAAAATTTAATAAAGTAAAATCAAAACTTCATTTAATCAAAAAGCAATCCCTATTTATATTTACCATTTCAAAAATAAACTGAATCAGAGTCAAATGTCCAATATAAGTCCCTAAGAAATAAATTGTTATATTTAATATTTCAAAAATCAGATTACTTTTAATGCTGTTTTGAATTTAATAATTTTTCGAATATGTATTACTATCCCAGGAAAAATATAATTCATGAAGGGCAAAATTTAATATGTTGGTATTTTTTATTTTCTTTCTCCGGTAAGCTTTCATCGAGATTATTATTATATACTTCATACAAAAAGTTTATCAGTTTGTTTCAAGATTTCATGGATCAAGTAATCAAATAAACCTCTAAGTATCTTCTTTTCAGTTCTTTAACTCTTACAAGTTTAGAGATACGAAACCCACGGACTCTGACATATAATCGAGTAATATGTTTCATTATTTTTTATTTTCTAAATGATGTCCGTAAAGAAAGAAAGTGGATAGTTGTCAACAGAAACTTCTTTCCAGCAGAAAAGATATAAGGAATTGTATACGTAGAGTTTTATTAATGCTCATTTGATTCTTGATGTGTATATAAATATAATGCGTTTATATCTTGATATAAGTTCAATATAACTGTATAACCATTGTTATACTGCACTCATAAAATAATATATAATTATTTAAATAAAGTAAGTTTTCAGACAGTTTTGGTTTTCAAATACGTAACTGTTTATTGTAATAAATTTAATCTGCTCCAATTCTTTTATTTAATTACTAATAGAAATAAATGCATTCATTTATTTTTATGTATTTAAAATGTTGGATATAGTAATTAATTTTGGTTAAATATATTTTCTATAATATAACTATTTACAATACAGAAGCTGATCAAACACTTGCAATATAAACTATTTACTGAAAATACATTTTGCATTACAAACTATTTACTGATTATACATAAATTATGTATTTACTGAAAATTTATAATTTATGCTTCCTCTAAATGTAAAATAAGATCATTTTGCAGAGCATTAAAGAACACTATTATTTTGATATAATGTTAATAATTATGCTCTTCAATCCTACAAATGTTAGCGTACCTGACTACAGATGGGTGGGACCTGGGTTCGAATCCTGGCTCGGGCAGGGATGTACTTTCTCTCTCTCTTTCTTGTCTTTGTCCTTTCGTTGTGTGTGAATGGTTGCCTACCCTATAAACGGGTACCTATGGCATGTGTGTACTGAGGAAGTCGGACTCCACACCAAATATGGTTCAGTTGGAAAAGTCGAGCAGCGCACCCCATATTGCCAGCCTGGCAGGCACACGACAACAACAACAACAATCCTACAAATAATTTTACACCAGAATTATGTGAAAGTATACCCAATTAAAATAAAAATTTTCTCTGCTTATTAAATAGGTTCGATTCTTATTTTAAATTATCTACTAATCTTATTTTATCAAATTATATTCTAGATCACTTCCAAATCATATAAATTGATGGATTTATTTACAAGAAGTTAAAAACATATAATTGTTAAATCATAATTATCATTGGCACAAAACAGTTGTTTGTCTCAGTAATAGCAAATGTAAGTTATATAAAAAATGTAAATTCCTTATAACACCAACAATTTAAGGATTTTATATGAATTTTTCATGAATAAATAGGAAGAAGAAAATAAACAAAATTTAAGCATTTTAAGGAGATTCTCCAAACGCTGCATTAAGACAAAGCGAAAAATCCCGTGTCTTAGCCTTGAGAAGATGCAGCTTTAATTATTTATTCCCTGTGGTTCCAAGTAAGATAATAATATACAGGAAATTTACGTCAAAGGAGTCAACGAAGAAACAAATGCCTGACTTTTGAACAGATAATATTGTCTTTGATTCTCGAAATTTTTACAAAAATCAAATTCTCTAAATTATAGAGTCTAATCTTTTTAAGTTAAAAAAATGGTAATGTATCCATTCTTTTTTATTTTTCTAATCTTGCAGCTTTCCATAGTTATCAATTCAAAAAGTTCTTTTGAATAACAATAGCTATTTCTAAACGTGAATGGGCTTAACTAAAACTTTCCCCAAAGGAAATAAATTAAAGAATACCTTCAAATCAAGAAACAGTTATGTACAGTTATCTGAATTAAAAATTAATTAAAAGTACTAAAACAACAAAATTATTGATTAAATTTGAAAATTGCTATTTTTTTATTAACAACTTGGAATGAATTGTTTTACTATATGCAACAACCACAGCTAAATGAGGAAAATGGAATTGTTTTAGCTTGTATTTAAAAATAAAACTTTTCGTGGATAAATTGTTAATATCTCTAAGAGTATATAAATATTCTTCAATAAAATCATTGTGATCCATAAACACAAATTCAGCACTCACTACACTCCTAAAGAAAAGAACTTGTTCTGACAAATTTGTCCTGTCATGGCTCTGGCTTAAACATGCAGATCTGTTCTCTATCCCAAAATAAAACGTCCCCAAACAAGTACTGCTGCATCACTATAACTTTGGTATTCAATGATGGATGGTATTGGGTACTTGGCGTTCTCCATATGACATATGACGTAAATCGGGCTGCAAACTAAATCTCGACTCCTCGGAAAACTTAACACGAGCCCACTGTAACAGATTCCACATTGCATGTTTTTTACTCCAGGCTAACCGCTGATGACAGTGAGTTGCCGTGTGTGGAACAGACTTGTCAGCATGTAGACCATATTGTCCGAAACATCTGGACATGGTTTGCCTTGAAACGGTCATACTCGACGCTAACTGACGATAACTGACGCTACAGGTCCGCTGTTGTGCTCTATCTGTTTTTTTTTTCGGTTGTTACTGCCAAATACCGGCCGTTAATCGACATTGTGACTCAGGGACGACCAGTATTGTAACGCCTGCTGACTTTTCCATCATTGTGGAATCGTTGCCACGAGCTAGAAATGACACTTTGGGTGATTCCGAGTTCCTCTGTTGTTGCCATCTGCTTAAGCCCGCATTCCATGTGATCTTACCACGTAAAACATCTTCCACATAAATTCTCCATGTGATACCTATGTGATAATGGCACTTAATCTTGTACGAACTTGTTATGAACACTTTTCAATTTTTGCCGCATGTCCATCTTGCCTGTGTCTCTCGTCATTAAGGCATACGTTCGGCATCATCAGATGCCTTTTTGTAATTTGCATATAATGTTTGACCATATGTGTGATGTTAACTTGTGGCAGTTTTCCTTTCGCGTCTGATTTCCGTGCATTTCTGAATTATCCTTAATTTATAGACATGAATAGTTTGAAAAGTCCCTATCAGACTTATAAAAATGAAATCTTCACATTGACTGATTTTTCTTTTTCTCCTAAATAAAATAACGGTATTAAAAGTTTAATATTTGAGGATCCTATCTAAATAAATATTAATCTCTAATGTTGTCTAAATATACCTTACTTTACTTTTGAAATTTTCGAAATAAAGTTATTGTAACTGTGGAAGTATTTACCACACTATAAAATATATATGGACATAGGCGATTTCTGTGATGTGTTAAAGAATAGTTTAATTTAACATCAATTTTATTAATATTTCTAAAATTTGACATATTTTGAAGAATAATCGATCATTTATTTTCATGAAGTTGAATTAATGTCTTCATTTCTATATTCAGTAATCACATTTCGTCATTATTTTTGCACGTCCAGTTCAGCCGATATTTGCAAAATAAATATCCTTGCTAAAAACAAAACTCCTAACAAGTAACATGCTTCCAAAAAATCCCAGAAATCACTAGAAGATGGATTCTGTTTTAATGACCATCTTTTGTAGTGGTTTTTAAATTTACTCTCTGGCAACATGTAAATGACCCCTACTTAATAAATTTTAATGCCCTAAATAAATTTTTGAAAGAGAATTTACTCAAGTGGAATTTTGAGTTTGAAGAATTATTAGTAAAACAGAAGTTATGTGGAACAGTAAAATTTGCATAAAGTATGCAAAATTCTCATGCATTAGGATTATTTAGTTTATATTGACATTTAAATTTTTCAAAACATTTCTGCAACAAAACTCGCTTATAGGGAATTTTAAATTTCTAATAATTCATTGGTAAAACGGAGACTTCATTCATGTGTAATAGTAAAATTTTAGAACAAAAACATATATTTTTTTAATCGTATAATAGCTACATTTAATATTTAGCAATTCAAATTCCACTTTATAAGAAAATTTATTTCAATATACTTTTAATTTAAAAGAAAAAGCAATTTTTCTAAATTATTTTCCTTTACTGAAATTCTAATTTTTAAATGTCTTCATGAATCTATGGAATCAATAGTTCCGAGTAATTAAATTTACATGTAATTCCATTCAAAGGGAATAAATAGCTTTACTTGAACATTCTCTGTTTTTTTAAAGAAAATATTTCTTAATGCACTTTAGAAAATAGATTATTGTTGCATTTTTATATAAAAAGTAGACAGAAAAAAGTAGTAGACGCATAAATCAGAATTTCAAAATATGACTACTACCTATATTTATCAAAGTCATGAAGATTAATAGTGAAAGAATCAGTGTAATAAGAAATCATTTCTTCGAACTAAGAATTTTAAAATTCTAATTATCATCAATTCATTAATAAAATGTCCGTTATGTGTCGTAGTTAAAAAGATAACAATTTCTATGTATATTTAATAAAGATTTTATAATTTCCTTCAAAATATATATTTTCTTGTAAATATTCTTCCATAAAATGATGTAATTTTATAAGAATTAAATTTTTTATTGAAGCTTTTGTCCAACGAACTTAATTTCAATTTAATGTTCATGAGTAAAATTTCAGTCTCAGCTAATTTAGCTAGAAAATACTAGATTTATAAATTTTCCTATTTAATAAAATAAAGAATTGTTCTAATTGAATAATTTTATAAAATTTCCGATATTTTCTAAAGTAAATTTGGGAGAATTTTTATTAACATTTATAAAAAAAGATTTTTATTTCCTTAATCTTATTTAGGTTTCCGATAAGATAATTTTGATACGCAGTCCTCGAAGTTAAATTTTTCTCTAGAATGACTTTTCAGATAATCTTTTTAGTTTTAAAACATACCTTGACATTTATTGGTGAATTATGGTCACGTGTTTTTTTATTTATTTATTTTAAACTTTAGAATTTAAAGCAAATGAATAAATGATTTGATGCCTGATTTCTATAGAAAGAAAATGTTGCAGAGAGAACTTCATTTTTAGTTTCGAAATAATATATCCTTAGAGGACATTGAATTTTCAATTCAAAAATAAATCTTAAAATTTATTAAAGAGCTCATTTTACTTGGGATTAAAATGCATTAATGTAAAATGATAATTTTATTTTTAATGATCTTATAGGTTAATTCTTTTAAATGATATTCTACATTTATTTAATAAATCTTTAAGACAACCATATTAGAATTTTTTCTTTTGACAAAAAATAGGTAAAACTGAAACGTAAAAACAATCAGTGAATAAGTTGAAAATTGTTTTCTAAAATAGTTTTACTAACACTGAATAATTATATCAATACAATTGATAACGTAAACTGCATTTATGTCTAAAATGAGTAAAATTTAAAGAACATTAAATCTACTCAAACTCTACTTAACTCAGCATTTTTGAAAGAAAAATTATTTAAAAGTTAAGTTACAAAGTGCGAATTTGTGTACCTTAATGGAAGATTTGTGTGTGTGAAATCAAAACATTATACATTTTTAATTTTAGTTTTTATTGTCATAAAAATTGTTTATATGCCAAATAAATGCTATAGTTAATTTTTTAACAACATGAAGCTTTTTCTAGAATTTTTAAAAATATTATACTCTATTCTGTATTTTTTATGAGAATTGTTGAAATCAGTGTATAAGCGCTTCAAGGCATTGCATGAGAGCATAAATTATGAAATTAAATACTGAATACTTTTCTCAATGTATCAAAAAAAGTTAAGCAATATATAAGATTTAAAGCCAAGCCTTAAGTAAATTTCTTTAATTGCAATTATCTATCAAGATTTTGAAAGTTTACTTAAAATGCCTCAACTCACTGATCAATTTTAGATGAAATATAATTTCTCACATGGATTTTCTATGTCTGTCTGAAATCGTACCCAATCTAAACTTATGTAGACATACAAATGTATTTCCATTTCCTCATATAAAGTAACTATTTTCGGATAGCATGGCGTTAAATACAGAAATCTTAAGTTAATTCATTTCTTTTCATATGTTTTCAAAGCTTGTTTAAACTTGGTTTCAAAAGCATATTTGTTAATAATATACAATTACAATTGTACATATAATATAAAAAATGTTTAATATGTAAATAAGTGCATTCTGAAAATGAAATATTTAGCAAGTTATTAGCTAACCGTGGGGAATTATTGACTTTGAAAAATCCCGTTTTTCTGGTATCTGTAGAATAATGGATTCGAGACTTGAAAATTTCCATGCTGAGATTGTAAATTCCACAAAAAGAGTCAATAGTATTTTTTTCTGATGAATATTATTATAAAAAGGAGATTTCTTTTATAGGTAAAAAGTTATCCTTAAAACTTGAATGGAGTTCAAAATTTTGATGATATTGGCTGCGTCAATATTAATTCTCATTATGGAGATTCCTGCATGTATATTATAAATAGGTTATGCTTTCCGTATTGTTGTCATCACATTATTTTACTCTTTAAGACTCTTATATCAAAAATAAGGTTTCATCGCTATTTTAAAAGTTTTACAGACAAAGAATATTTGGATCTAGATTTGTAAGCTCCAAGGTACAAATCGGTGAAAATGTAGTGAAATTTTATAATTTCAGTTATATAAATTTTATTGCAATCTCTTATATAAAAAGATAAAATAGTTAAATATATTTTTTTTATTAATCTTAAAACTTTTTATGATTCTTCAAAGAGAACTTTATTTGAATAGTTTTATTGTCAGTAAACAAAAAAAATTTTTTTAATTAAAAAAAGTTAATTCTTTACTTTTCAAATTCCTTAGATTAACTAAATTTTATAAGTTTAAAATATTTTTAAAAAATTTTATCAGCAAAAATAAATTGTAAAATTTATCTGAAGTAAAAGTAAATATCTTATTTTTTTTAAATAAGCATAAATAAAAATATTTAGAGAAACTATAATTTTAAGATTTTGTTTTTAGATGAATGTGTATTT
>JAPDSC010085642.1:96660-118062 GCA_026290005.1 Latrodectus geometricus | reverse complement strand
AAAAAAAAATTGGGCATTAGTTCACATTCTGAAATTTGAATCAATAGGTGTATAAAAAATTGAAAAAAGAATTTTAGCGGTTTTTCATTCAGTAGAGGAAACATTGGTTGAAATTGGAAAAATCTGTAAAACGACTTTTTCAAGAAAGATTAAATATTTAAAAACTTAATGTTGTAATACAAGGTTAAAATATAAAGTTTTTAGACTATATGCTAAAATTTGTTCGTGATTTCAAATTTCGTTAAAGTACTAGTGCAAAATGAAATGAATTCATCAAACATTTATTTCTGCATAAAATTTGAAATAATTTTGGATGTTTCCATGCATAGATACACTTCAATATTATTTTTAATCATATTATAATATTGAGGATCATCTGCTTATAAATCTCTAATAATTTTTTCACATAAGCTTATGTATAAGATTCAAGGCTAGTTAATAAATCGGTGAATCCATTAACGAAAATTTTATATCCCAGAAACATGTTTTAATTTGAATTTACAATGTGTCAGGAAAATTTTTTATTCCATTTATACTTAAAATGTAGCACAAAGGATTCAATAATAATATTTCCTGATATTATTTCAATTTTCTAGTAACCTATTAAAAAAAGACCGGCTTTTTATTAAAATTTGCGTTATACCACACCCACTTTATTTATGTTGAATTTCATCGGATTGTAGCATTTATATTAAACTTTTTCGTCACCACGAATCAATAAATTTTATTTTTAGGAGGGTGTCATTTGGTGAATCAAAAATTGTTCTGATATGCATATCGGTCAAATTTAAACAGATTTTTCCTTTACTTCCTGACAGAATTTTGTTTAAAATAAAATGAAAAGCATAAATTTTAAAATAATTGCTTTTGAAAAAGATATACTTTTTAATAAGTACAATAATTTAAATAAATACCTGTAGTTTATAATAGTTCAACTTACATGAAGTAATTCTTTCGGGACTTAAAATTATAATTGATGGATGGCATGGAGAATGTTTCCCATCAATTTCCTTTCAGCTTTTGTGAAGTAATTTAATATAACATGATGTGAACAATTTACCAAGCACTGTTCTAGTAGACAATATATATTTTTATTCAATTTATTAGTTTCATGATATTCTAGGATTTTAAGTTGCTTACTTTTGTTACTATCTAAATAAATGCTGACTTCATATAAATTCTACTTAAAATTAAAAAAAAAATCATGTTCGTGAAACATTTATTAATTATTGAACAAAAACAACTATATGCCTAAAAACTTGTTTAAATTATTGTTGATTAATTTAAGTAATTTCATATTTTTATCTTTGGGACATTTTACAGTCAACTGATAAAAAATATGAATTTGGAAAAGAATTCCTATGTATATATATATATATTATAATGTCATGATAATATCGAAAAGAATGGCTTCTCAATGAACGTTGAATCGATTAAACAAGAGATAGCCCAAGTGTAAATATGAGTTCCAGGAGAAGTTGTCAGTTAAACTTCATACCATAGTTAGACTTGAAACAGGTCAACGATATTCTTACGTTGAAAAGTGGCTAAATGTTGACAGTTCTATGGTAAGCTTGTTGTGGAACTTGTTATTAAGTACTGGTTCAGTGTCACAATTTCGTCAGATGACACTCATTTGCGACTTAACGCATGTCTCAACAGGGATACAATTCCAAATCACCTAAGATCTGCTTTTATTTCTGATAAAGAAAAGGCAGTTTCAGCTACAACAAAACTTAGAAGGCTATATGAAGGATGTTTGCATTCTATGACAATGATATTGTCCCCTTAACTCTTACCATGTTAGAAAAATCAGTTGAAATCCATGCTGCTCAGAGATGAGATCTATTTCTTTACATTTTTGCTTTTACAAAGTGGTTCTCGTTGCAACATATATATATATATATATATATATATATATATATATATATATATATATATATATATATATATATATGTGTGTGTGTGTGTGTGTGTATGTATAACGTACTTTTAGTATTAGAATGTGGTATATTATAATTCACAAAACTTTTATATTTCCTTATTTGAGAACTACCTTCAGCTGTAGACTAAGACATAGCTGATGTGTTATCAATAATATTCTTGATTCATATTTAAGCTGCTTAAAAAGAGCAAGGAGTAATTTTTAAACTTCAGATGAGTCCAAAAAGGGATATGGTTTCCTTGGTTTACATTAGTTCTTATTTGATAAATATGTTTACTCAGAAATTACAAAATTATGGCACTTTTAGAGACATTGACGTTTTCATGTTTGGATAAGATTAGTATATTTTCAAAAAAACAATCATAGTTAACAATAAAGTTTTTTTAAAGTTAAGGTGAAAGGAAATATAACGATTTTAAAAGTAAAATGTTTTGTAACAATATATGATGAGGTGTCTAGAACTATACTTTCAAAAACAGTCATATTTTCTCTAAAGAATTTCTAAAGAAACGTTCAAATATTTTCTATTTCTAAAGCTAACCACTTCTAAGGAAACGTTCAAATAAATAAGTTAAAAAAAAGTGAAATAAAACCTAATGTGAAATATTGGTTTGGGAATGTTGTATTTTAAAAACATCCGATTTAAATTTTTTTCTCCTCAGTGGTGGTCTTCAACAAGAACATAAAACCAAAATTTTTCCAAATTACATTTCAGAAATAGTTAATTATCCTTATCCTGAATAGTTCAGAAATTATTACCTGGACCTGTCTCTCTTTCTAACAAAGATTCTTCCTTAAATTTGTATTTATCACATTTTTCGCGTGTTGCTCTGAATTTTGCCTATTCTTGCGGACAAATTCAAACACAACAAACACATATGTAAACCATTATTCAAGTCAAAGAAAAGGTTTGAATTTAGTGTCATTAAAAAAAGAAATAAGTTTGTTATTTGCCGGAAGAGGCGTGGCAAATAACAAACTAGGCAGAAGGTAGACCCAATACAGACAATGAGCAGTAGAAAAGTAAGACTGAATATAAACAATGATTTATCAACACAACTTTTCAGGGGACCATGAATTTATCTATTCTATTGTAAAAACAGGAAAATGTGAGGAAAACGTTAATATAAAATTATACATTTTCATTGAATTAGAAACAAATAATAAATGCTTATAGCTCAAAATAAAAAAAGGGCAACATTTCAGTTGGAATATGATTCGATTCGATATTAGTGATTTTTTTTAGCGCATAGTGCGGGAAGATCTGTCAAAAAACAATCGAACATAGTCTCAGAAAAAAAGAAATTTATGCACGAAATCTGTCCTTCTAAGCCGCAAAATACAACTGTATTTTGAACTTAAAATTAGAAAGCTGAATGTTAATGGAAAAAAGCACATCATCCCAACTAACATTGTCACTTTCTACTTTTATTTAGGTCATTTTTAAGTATTAAAAATCATATTTCCATGAATCGACGACATTAAGCATCTTTCTAGATGACCTTCTTCCAGGGTCTCCAAAACTTGACTAGGAAGAGTTAGTTGTCAAGTTCCTTATCCAGCTACTAGGAAAAGTCAAAACACCTTCTGTTGACACCACGTAGTTAACATCAGAATAATCAAGGTAATTGTAAAGCATTGTATCATCCGATGCACATTACATTCTATTTGGGCTTTTTCATCGGGGGTTAGGATAATTCACATGACTCAAGATAGGAAACTCAGTAAATTCTTATGAACCCACCTTGATATATTTGATTTCACAAAGCATCAAGGAAACACCTGTGGTTACCATACCGTTGTTCAACAATTTATGAGATTGAATCTGCGTTCTTTCATTCTTAAGAAGGTGTTCTTACCACTAAGCCACAGTATGTTTTAATTTGTCTTTTTTTCTAGTGCTCCTATAAACAGTCCCATTTCTCATTGTTAATGAGTAAGTGGCTCCCAGAAAGATGAATAAGGTGATGTCAAGCTTTAAGCACACATGCACATACCTGGTGCACGAATGTGGGCTCTCACCGGCACACACAGCCACTTTCAGATGAGTGAGGGAGAGAAAAAAAACTTTATTTTCTAAATTGTTGTATACGGAAATAAAACAAAAGTGCTTAAGATTTAATATCAAGGGACCTTGAAGGTTACGGCATAAAAACTTCAATCTGGAAAGCATTGGCATAAAAAATGTAGACTCTGAAATTTGATGACTACCGTTGCACAATCTGAAAGAAATATTAAAAGTATAGCGAAAGCCTCTTAATGTGTATTATAAAAAATATAAACCCTCCTTGAATTCATATAAAATAATTCATTATGTTCCAATAATAATTAATTTTATGTTTTCGATTTTCTTCTTAACTAAAATTTATAAATTTAAAATCTAAAGCATTTTAATGGCACTAAAAGTATCATTAGCTTATAATTATTCCTTTTTATATAATAACAAAAAAAATAAATTTCATAAAATAATGGATATTATCATAAAGGATTTATTATTTTTAAAACAATATTAATTTTTTTAAACATTTTTTTGATAAAAGCATTTAGAGTATGAGGATGAGTGGGTTGATAATCTGTGATTATCAGATGAGCTTAAAAAATAGTTTTATGTTATAAGCATATTTTTTATTTTATTACAGTTAATATTTTTTAGGAAAATGCACTCTTTTATTAATATATTTTAGTTAGATACCTTGAAGCAGCAAAAAGTTTGAATAATAATTTAGTTCATGTTTAAAAGAATTTAATCTGAATTTAATCTTTATTTAAAATAATTTAACATTAAATTATGTATACTTTAAAAATTAATGACAATAAAAATCAAATTTAAGACAGATGAAAGTCTTTAAAATATTTATTTCTAGAACTATTTTCCAAAAGAAACGAACATATTTAGGTATTTATAACTTAAAAATAAATAAAGTATTATGTATGATAATTTTATGTTCGTTTTTAAAATAAACTGCTTCCTAAATTTGAGTTACTTTTAAACTAATTCTCTATATTTTATTATTTAGGACACATGTAAAATTTTATCTTCAAGTTTATGTTTTTTGATTGTAAAATTTAAAAGGAAATATTTAGATAATACTTTAATTATTGTATCGTATTTAATTAATCAATGTAATTTGGAATTTGCGGTTTTTTATTTGTTATGTTTTAGAAAAAGTTAGAAGTATAAATGTTATGCACGTTTCATAATTATTTACCAAATTTGATGCTTACAGTTGTTATTATTTATATAAATATTTTCTTTCCAAAATAATGTGAAATATCCATATGCAAACAATAGTATCATTTGACCAAAGCATAATTCAAAAGTTTAAAAAATAAAATGCTTACAGATACTCCCATATTTATAATTGATGAGGAAGAACAATGATCAGTAAAAAAGGAAAATTTGGTCGTAATATTAGGAATTTGAATCTTGACAGTCTGATAAGTGTACAGATTAAGGCACAAAATACATAAGCTGAAAATTTTCTGAAAATTATATTCCTGTATACACAATTCAAAATAAGCATGAGAAGTATATTTATATATTTCATTCTATTTAGGGAATTAAATTCAGATTTATTGATTTATATATTTCATAAATTCCAGTTCGTATTATTTCAACTATAAAGTAAAATGTCTTAATTAACTTTTATTATTGAAAATTTTTTGTAACTTTTGAATTAAAAAATAATTTTTTAATTTTTAAGTGGAAGCACACAAGAAATTGCTTTGGAATGGAAAATTTCAAAATTTATTTGCATATATTTTAACATTATATTACTTTTTTGTCATTCATTAACTGTAAAATGAAACTTAGATTCATCTAGTAAAGCTCTTGGTATTTCACCCTTAACTTTCTTCTTAAGAGAATTTTTTAATTCTCATTAACTGCTTTTTCGCAATTAATGAGAATTAAAAAATCTCATGTATATTTTTAATTGCTTCTCATCATTTTCTGAAAAATAAATGCTCTTAGGGGAATTTTTCAGTTTATTTATAAAAAGATATGAATCATATTGAGATTGATTAAAATATTAGATGAAAAAGTTGCAGGATTAACAACTTAAATTATATATTTGTATTATCGATAAGACTTGTATAAATTACTTTTCACTATGCAAATATTATCTTTAATACGAATGTATTATGACAAAAGTCGAAATTTTCTTTAAGGGAAAAAAAAATTAAGGGAAAATTTTCAAAGCCTCAGATAAATCATTTCATAAATTGTTACAATAATGAAGAAAAAAAGGATTGATATGCTGTTAAAAATAAATTTTCAAGTAAAAAGATTTATTGTGCTACATAGCTAATATTATTACATACGATGTTTAATCGAATTTGCAGTATACCCTGAAGAGAGACCTAAAATCATGAAATGTTCAATTGAAAACTAGAGTGTGGCCATTCAGCACCTATCTCATTATGTCTTTACAATTGGAATTTAGAAAGGAATTATGAAATTACCTTCCTTTTCAGATAAATTTCATTATTAACATTTTTTTTTTTTTGCATAGATCTATTACGATTTTTCATGCTAGTTTTTGATTCGTTAGCATATTACGCAGTGTTACTAAATTCATATATAAATAATTGTTTTTGAAGATTATTTATCTTTCATCAGTTTGTTTAAATGAATATTTAATGAATTAAAAAAGTAGCAGTACTATTATCTTAAATATTTGTTCGCTTTGAAGGTAACCATTGTATCATAGTTTATCAGTTATTGCAATGTCTATTTAATTATACGTGTAAAACCCCTATACTAATTAATTATATTTAACTCATAATTATAAATCTTTAATTCCAATCCTTAAATTAATTAAGAATAGGATTTTTCTTACGCTAGCGAGATTTTTCTTACATTTTTGAGATAGATGCGTCTATCTGTGTAAAAAAAGAAAAAATCAGGCATGAAAAAAATTGAAAGTAACTGATCTAATAACATAACGATTTATTCTATATTGAATTAAAGCATTAGTTTTAGAAAAAAACTACAATGAAGTTATCAATTATTTAAAGATATGTAAAATTAATAAAAGAAATTATTCATGTCTTTCAATTACTGGTTGAATATTCTAATAAACAACTTGCTTAAGTTATTTTTATTAATTTCAATTAGCTTTGAAATGAATAAAATATCATCTCAAGTCCAAAAAATAATCCTAATAACTTCTCGAATCTTTTTAATTTTTAGGTTAGTAAAGCTTTATTAAAAACGCAGAGAATACATGCACTATTGGTAACATTTATTAATATTCAATTTAAATTTTAATAATTAATCAAAAGAAACTTTTTATGTCTTTTCGTATCTGAATGGTATAATTATTATTTTAAGATTTCCGACTTGTCTCAGTTAAATATACCTAAAAGAGATTCTAACTTTTCTGAGTAAAAAAAAGAAGTTTTTTGCAAAAAATAAATCTTTCAAAAAAGAATCAAAAACACTAATTACTAAAATTAAAAATTTCTTTTGTATAAAATTAAAGCATCAATTAAGGGGAAAAAGTAATAAGGTTCCTTTTAATAATTATTTATTTATGAATTTTTTCCTTGTATCTGAATTATGTTTGCTCTGACTTTTCTAATTTAAATGTGCCAACGTAAGCAAAATAGAAATTTTTACATTTACATAGTAACAATCTTTTTGAAAAATATAGAATATTTGTTTATCAATAAAAATAATGACTCTTTCTACATAAAATTAAAGCATCTATTTAAGGGAGAACCACAATACTGTAGATACTGTGCTGGAGTCAGTTCAAGAATCAGTATTATTTCTTCTGTGGCTAAATATGGTGAAAATTTTGATGAAGAGATAGCGGATGTATCACTTGCTATTGATAAACTAAAAAACAGTCTCAATTGAAACATTGTGCATCTCAATGATTTTTCAAGCTGCTATTTCGTATCTTACCAGCTTAAAGTATAATAAAAATGCACAAATTTATTCTTGTAAAATTAGGCTTTTTGAACTTAAAAGATAGAGGAAAAGTGTTGCCTATCTGTGGATACCGAGCCATTAGGACATTTTGAACAATGGTATGGTGAATAGACTAAGGCTGGATCTTTTAAGGTCCAACCTTATTCTCATATGACTCTCTATAATATTAAAATAATTATTTAATATAAAAGGAAAGATAGCAGAATACCTTTATAGGATAAGAGTTGGAATATTCTACTGAACAAAACTAATACATTTTTATTTCCTTCCAGTATTGGTTTGTTGAAGTTGACTATTTATGAAAAATTTTAAACGAAATTCGTTTCAAGGATTCAGTTTGTTTGCTCTTTTGCCACCAGGGTAATAGGGATGGTGATCACTTACAGAATTGCCCTATATTAACAAAATTAAAATTTTAACATAATTACATAAAAATAATAGAACAGTTCTTGAGACGATCAATATTTATTGAGGTTTTAAGGGACAACTATATGGGCGCTAACTTGCATTCTCACTTTTATGATTATCATAATTTTATTCGATTACACAATGATTTATGGATGAGCTATTGAATATGAGAGTATGAGATAAAAATTAATTAAAGTTATCAAGAAAATAATTATTTTCATGTTATGAGGGAACGAAGCGTTAAAGTTATTATTTTAAATTATGTAATAAAAAATTTATGAAAGTATCGTTAAAATTTTCAGTTTTTTAGGTATGAAAAAGTACAATAAATTTTAGAAAATATACACGCGTACAAACTGAAGTTTTCTTCTCTTGTTTGAATTAAAAAAAATAATATAATTAAATATATAAAAATCTTTTAGTTTCATTTAAGAAGTATTTTAGCTGTAGATAAAAATATAGCTAAACGTACAATAATTTAAGTCTTTAACTATATTCATGTGCTTGTATTGAAATAACTGCATATAATATTTTTTTAAATCCCAACATTCCAATTTACGAAATTCCTTTAAAAATTAATAAATAATATACACATTATGCATTATCATTCTTTTAATGTGAAATCCTGAGACACGAGTTTTACATGCAAGTAAGCGTTGAAAGTGTATTCTAAATTTACTATAGCAAAATAAAACATACAGTCATTAGTTTGAAATTATATTTAATATAAACATAACATTAATCATAAGTTTCATTTTTATTTAATCATTATGTGTTTGGTATCAACCATAGAGATTTCTATAAATGGTACTGTTAATTTGAAAATAAAAAGG
Source organism: Latrodectus geometricus (assembly GCA_026290005.1). Taxonomy (NCBI): domain Eukaryota; kingdom Metazoa; phylum Arthropoda; class Arachnida; order Araneae; family Theridiidae; genus Latrodectus; species Latrodectus geometricus. Next base: position 108,935 of record JAPDSC010085642.1, on the reverse strand, counting down.
TCGTAAATTAATGAAAAGAACTTCATATTCATTTTTTAATCTCAGACGCTTATTAGAATGATAATGACTCAAAAAAATTCAATGGATTTAAATTTTTTTTGCATGTATAAAAATATTTAAATATTCTATTTTTAAAAAGATTTAAGTGTTTCTTATTGTCTGATAACATTAAAAAATATTATCGTCCCAGTTGTCAAAATTTCCTAAATGTTTTTTTATTTAAGAAAAATTATCAAGATAAATTGAGTTATTTAGAGCAAATAAGCTTACTCTTTATACAGGGATTTAAAAAGTAGTTTACAGATTTTGATCCACAGAAAATTGCGTCAAAAATATCGGTGAACATTTTCTGCTCTAGTTGGTTAAGCTCCTGAAAAAGTGTAAGTGATATATTGATTTAATTATATAATGTGCGTGGGTGTGTTTGAAATTACAAATGAAATATTGATTTACTTATAAATTTCTGATGTTTACAAAACTAGATTCGGATATTTACCAGTGTTTTTAATTTATTCATATTTTACAAAATCTTTTGCCTTACATTTTTTTTACTTGCAAGATATTTTTTAAAAAGACTTTTTTTTCATACTTAATTGTATTTTTACATGTGAACTAGAATTTTAAATTTTGTATCTAAATAATTTAAAGATAAGAAATTAAATAATAGATTGACATTGCAGCATGTTATAAGATTGTTAACGATAATTTTGAATCCTAAGTAAAAAAAAAAATTTCTCAATATCAGCCTCAACATTCACACTTATGCATTTAATTATACATATTTTCCAATGTTTATGATTTACTCATATAAGTTTGCATTTTCCTTCGAGTTCTAGTTTTTCCGATGGGAAAAAAATTTTGTAGCTTTTTTGAACTGTCAAGAATTTCTAAAATTCTCAACTTACCGTATTACCTATTTTTGAAATATGCAAGATTTAAAGGAAGAATATATATATATATATATATATATATATATATATATATATTTTTTTTTTTTTGAAAAAATAAAAAATGATAAAATTGTACACTTTTAAAATTATTGAAGAATCAGCTGATACAAGAAAATAATATGTTTATTTTTAAATGAATTTGATATATTTATTGATTAGTTTAATACTACAGATCTTTAGTTTGAAAAAATACATTTCTCTTCAAACTTATTATTTGAAATAAATAGATGTTGAAACAAAATGATCATTTCCTTAATATAATGCGTTTTTTGCCATTAAAATGCTTTTTAGAAAGTTATGTAATATATTTAAATAAAAAATTTAAAATCTAGTTTCTAAAAATATGCTTTACCCAGGAATTTATGTATTAACAAAATAATTATTATTTCCTATTTCCTAGAAAATTAAAATTATGTCCTCCTAAATTTTTTCATTTATTTATAATATTCTTAATAAATATATAATTTTTGTACATCAACTGTGGCATTTTTCTCATGCATTTTTCAATTTTGAAGTTAAGATATTTATTTATACACAAATTTTATTTATTTATTTACAAATTTATTCCAATAGTTTAGCATTTTAACATCATTGGACTAGTAATTTCGCACATATCGTTTCAATACTATTAGCCAACTGAAATATTAATTCATTATTTACAACGCAATATTTCGTACTTGCAGTGTATTCTATAGGTATTTCATCATCAGATATTGCACACAAATTCTGTTTCTTACTTTAATTCATTTTTGAAACTAATGCTACACTGCACTATATACGAACATAAACTTTTGGCGTTTTTGGTTAAAGTTTAATAAATTATGGCTTTCAACAATCTCTTCTTGACTGACATTTCTACTTTAAAGGCTTTGTATATCTACATATATTTTTTTGTTAAAAAGATATGTGGTATTTGAGTGCACTTTTACTCTCTCTCTCTCTCTTATGCCTTTCCTCCAGATAAGAAAAAAAATCTTGCATTTGACTTAAGATTTAGACAAGATCTGAGTTTCCGTGGGCGAGACGGATAGCTTAAATATTATGGGTAAACAAGACAGAATACTCAATATAATCCTACTTGCTCCAGATATTTTTTAGCCTTTAATTTCACTAATGTTCTTATAACAGAGAACTGGCAGAGCTAAAAGCGTGTTGAAATCAAGAGAAGGAAATCATCCGTGGACATCAGTCATTAATTTCTGTGATACATTTTTATTTTACCTAGTATTCAATAATTAATAACATCTGTTGGTTGATAAAAAATATAAAATTATTTTAACAGAATATACTGTTCATAAGGATTTGAATTTAAGAAGAAAACATTTATTGTCGAAAAGGGATACGTATTTGAAACTCTGCTCGAAAATTTTTCTCTAACTTTCTGTGAAAGTATATTCTGTTAATACATTATAATTAAAATTGAAATATGTAGTTTGATTTATTCATTTATGAACCTTTTAAAATTTTATAAAGGATATATTTTAATTGCAAAAGGGCAGTGGTAGCCGGGTTGACTAATGCATTCGTTCTTGTTATTGGAAGACAGTAATCGAATTCCAACCCAACCGAAGATTCGTCGTATTCGCTAAAGGCGGTTGGGGTACGTAAAATAAGTCACGTTCCTATCTCCTCCATGTAAAATGATATCTCTGATAATGGCAGGCGAAGCTTGGGGCTCTTCTGCTTGATCCCTGCTTCTAAATTATGAAAGCCCACCCACTTTAAAAGTCCATGAAGGTATAACCACTAAAAGTAAAGTACCATCACTTTCGCTCCTTGAAAATATGAATAAAAAAAGTATCCTAGCCGTCAGACATGATAATAATAATAATAATGTTTTATTTGTGTAGTTTAGACCAAATTTTTAATACCCCATTTAATGTTTTCAGTATTCAAACTCACTTTTCGAAGTTTGTAATATTGGTTTATATAACTCTTTTTCCACAAAAATATAAATAGTTATTCTAAACCTTTGCAATAATTTATCACTTCAGAAAAATATCCATATGCTTATATATTAAAAAGCTTAAAAACGATTATAAACTCTGTAAAGAAGTCAATAAATTAGACAGAAGTGGGCAGTTTGAATATAAGTTGTATTGTTGAGAAGTGATATATTATTTTCCTATTACAATCAGCTTATAGATTATTATCATTAAAACGAGGTATTTGTCACAATTTTAAGGAGCTGAGGATAAAACAAAATACTACATAGTTTTAAGTAGACATTTTTTTCCTTTAATTCTACTGTCAAAAAAAAAAAAAAAAAAAAAAAAAAAAAGAAAAGGGGGAAAAAGTAGCATAGAAACATTAATCTGTCACGCTTTATTTGATTATGAAACTTTTTTATGCTACACTACTGGTTATTAAAATGTTATAAAAGTAAAAATGTACAAATAATGAAAAGTTATTCGCTCATTGAACAAAAATATTATACCGAGAAAACAAATGATTAAATTTTCAAGATTAAGTACCTGAGAAATAAATAGCCAGAACTCTAGTAGTAATAGAATACTTATACTCCTGAACAATTCAATCAGAGATTGAAGATCATGTTCAATTACAACTGCTTATGCAGTTTCAACACCATGCTACAATTCATCAAAAGTTGTTACTAGCAAATTTTAACTTGTCTGTCACTGGGCAAATACTCAACACTTTCCTTATTTGTAAGTACAACTAAACATTTTTTATACAGAGGAAGGTTCATATAATACATTATATCAAGTTGTTGTGCTTTATCCTGCTGTAACATAACGTTTCATAAGATTCAAATAAACAATGGAGCCATGGTTCTTAACATAAATAAATGTTATGCATATTGTTCAAGTTGTCATTAATACGAACAAGAGGTGACATAGAAATGTATGTAAAAGCATTCCATACCACCATTCATGTAATGGATCAGCACAACTGCGCCGAATGTACAATTGCAATATGAGTTCTTTTCTATATTGCCAAATACCGATACGAGTACGTTGATTCTGTAAACAGAAACAAAATACACCAGAAAACGTAATGTCATGTCATTCCTGTTTCCAAGCTCATCATTTATCCTAGGCTGAAGGCTTTTCTGTAAGTGATGTACACTGTTGGCCACGCAATTTGCAACACTAAGAAAGGCAAGAGATATCATAACAAAATTTATTTTGTAGATAATATGTTGACTAAGTATCAAATGATTAAATCTATAGACTCCTGTGAAGTGGGGTTCCCTCCAAAATCAGTAACCAGAGTAGCCGCCATTGTTGGAGATCACCGCTGCGACACGCCTCGACATTAATTCTAAGAGACTTTGGATGTGTTTTTTAGGTACAGCAAACCAAGCATTTTCCACACGTTGATCTGGTGGGTCAGCTGGGTATATAATCTGAGTCAATCATTGGGCAACCATGGACCACATGTTTTTTGAAAGATCCGGAGAGCAAGCTGGCCAGGAAGCAATTCTATCTGGCTATTGACGATAAACTCTTGGACAATGCTTGTCTTGTGTGGTCGCGCATTAACCCGTTGAAACATGAATGAAGGCTCAATGGATCACATTTTTTGTTGAAAAAGCAACAAGAACACGGTTTCTGAACTCTAAATTGTTGAAGCCTCCAAGCTTTAAATAGTGATATTTAGCCACTTTGAATTGGTGCCACAGGTGAACGTGACATGCGTCTGCGCTGAAATTTTAATCATTTGGATATTTCACTTCTCCTAATAGATGTGGTAAATTTCATGTTATTTGCATGCATTCTTCAGGGTATTGTATTTACGGTGGACAGCAGTATAGCATGAAGAGAAGCTGAAGCAATTATTGCTAAACTGGCGGTCCATGTTAAGGCTCAAACTGTTCGTGTGGTAACTTGTTATCTTTCAAAGAAGCTTTGTTTATTGACTAAAACTCATGACGTGACTCTAGAAATCATTAAGCCCATGCTGATATTAGGTCTATTTCTTCTGCTATTACAGATACAGGGCCCCTGCGACACAGTGCGTTGTTCCATTTAACAATCTTAAGCCTAGCAATTCCTCCTTTTGAAGTTAGTTACGGGATTTTAATTGATACGAACAGCAAATCGTTAAATTGCACAATCTAGATAAACTACAATTTAACATCTATCAAAGTCAGAAATATGATGTAAAGATTTCTCCCTCTTATACTAGACATCACGACATTTTTCACTGGTCAACAACATTCAAATGCAATTTGTGAATGCGGAAACCTGGTGTTCAATATTTTAATTTAAGCATATTGTTTGAATCGGGCTACCACCATCCATTTTTATTAAATGATGTTGAAAGTTAATCTTTGCATATAACACAATCTTCATCCTGTTTTATAAAATTTACGTCTGTAATACATCACTTTCTTATCAGCAATTTTAATGACCACTGTACGTGGAACTGTTACTATAGTTTAATATTAGCTGATAAATAGTTACTAGTTAACATTAAGATTAATTGAATGAATTGGCTCTCAACACCCTATTATTTCTATGAGTGACATTTCTACCTAAAATGGTTCACTCATCTACCTCTTTTGTAAAAAATATAATTGACCTTGAAGTGTTACCTTTTCTCTTTCCTCCATACAACTGAACGCTTTTTTAAACTGAATATTTAATTTGGCTTTGAGTTTCTGTGCGTAAAACAAGTGGCATAAATATTGTGAATAAACAAGGCTTAGTACTTAATCCTACTTATTATATTATTCTTAAAGTTCACCACTGTTCTTTTATCAGTGGTTGATTAACTTAAAAGCATATTAAAATTAAAAGTGTAAATTCATCAGTGTGTTTATCAAATAATAATTTAAATTTTACAATTCTATTATTGTCAATTCATTCCGAGAATTCAAGAATGAATATTTTTGGCTGGCTGATGAAGAATTAAAACAATTCATTAATTTAAATTGCTTGTAAGAATTCGAAATTACAAAGAAAAGAAAAATAATCGAATTGAAATATGAAAAATGTTATTTTAATATTTCTTTGAAAATATTTCTGAAAAGGTATAATATTAATACATTTTAATATTAGAGATTAAAATATTCAGTTTTTTTCTCATTCTCATTCATCTTTTTAGAATCCATTTTTTTATACGAATGTGTTTTAATTGCATTTTACTATATATTTTATTATTATTTCTTTATTTAAATTTTAAAATTAACTTCCTAAACTTTACGCTTAATAATAATAATTATTTTCTTGTTTAATATTGATATTTAAAAACGTTGAATTAAGAATGAACAATATATACTCAAGATTGTAAGGAATAGAAACTTGATTTATAGGTTTTTATCAGTAAAGTTATTAAATTTGAAATTATGTTTTCGTCTAGCTTGATTTTTTTCACACTTAATGCTTTGAGTGGCTCATATCAATGTTTACTCTTTGCTTCAGTCTGTTCACTCTTTATCTGCACAATTTTTTAATTAAAATCTGATGAAAATAAAGTATGCATAAACTTTTTTGTACATAATTTTAATTTATTTACGCACTTTTGATTTCTTAAGTGGAATATTAATAAATTTTAGTGAAAGGGAAAGTAAAGAGTAAGTAACAGCTTAAGCACTGAGCAAATTATTGTAAATGCAGATAAAAACACAAGTTATCCAAAAGTAATATGTAATTCTAAAAAAACTTTTTCACTTAAGCTCTATTATTTATTTCTTTTACAGGTCTTAAGAACTGTTTTTCAAGTAAATTAAAGGTAAATATTAATTTATTGGACTTTTTTAAGAAATTAAATTGGAAATTTCTTAGCTTATGTCTTAGCAATTAAAATTTCTTAGCAAACATCATAATTTAATAATATAATGATTAAATAATAGTTAAATAAATTAAAGTTATGTCTTTATTAGGGTGAAGTAAGTCTTATATTTATAATTATAAAATACTTAAATACTCCATTTATAGAAATGTTTTAGCTCCAGACAGATTAATTTGAAGTCCATCTTACCATGCTTTAATTAAAGATTTATACATAATCAAGTTTCGCAATACAGTTACATTACAAATTAATTTTAGTATGCAATACAGTTACATACAGTTTCAGGTAAAATACATAGAAATTTTATTAAATGAAGTATTACGGATGCTTATGTCCACATTTTGCCTTTTCAATGTAAGTTGCAGTTGTTTCGAATACAAAAATAAACTTCGGTGATTACGTAGATTTCCATAATTATTAATAAACTTTTGCTCATATCTTGATATGAGAATAATTTACATTGAAAAGATATCCACGTTTTAATTTGCAATGAATTTCTGAAAATAAAACTATTTTTCAAATTTATATGCTCTCATCTTCACAGATAACTTATTCTATAAAAATACATACGTTTTTATCTGCATTAAAAGTTTTCCAACTTTCTTTAAAAGTATTAATTTTTGAATTTATTTAGGAATTTTTTTTTCAATTCGTTTGAATATGATTTAAATCGGTGCAACTTGAGTTCGTTGACATACCAAGAAACGGAAGTCTGCGAAGATTTAAGGAAGGAACTTTTATAAATGTGTCAATCAAAAGAATTCTTTGTTGTTTCTAGTAAGATATTCAAAAGTGTAAGTATCCTTTCAGGCAACATATATGTGTGCCCATTTAAGTCAATTTTATTTATTATTTAGTCTTATAAATATATATTAATATATTTAAGTTAAAGAAATTTTTAAAATAAGAATTATTTTATTATATCAGTTTTATCTTAATTTTTTCGAAAAGGGAGTATGGTATTAATAATAGTTAAATGAATGTAATATCGCACATTTTAAATTAATTTTTAATTTTCAGTATTACTTTCTTTAAGTAAGCATTTTTTATGTATTTATCAAAGAAATATATTATTTTTCAACTATGTAAAATATTTAAATAACACAGGAAAAAAAAATTGGGCATTTTTTTTTGTTTCTTGTTCTTAAAAACTGTTCCTAAAATATTTAAATATTTTTAAGAACTCATGAATGCTTCGCTTTTGTTCTTCTAATAAAATTATGTTTATATACATAACCATTGTATTTTTGACTTTTCATTTACACCTAATATAATACTGTTCTACACATAATTTTTCATAAAAATTGCCTTTAAAGTTTTTAGGATTGATTGTGTTTATCCACATATATAAGTTCTCATCTAAATTATTATAATATTTTATACCCTTCCTGTTGCATTTTCATGTTTTCATATTGCTATGTTGTAAATAGAATAACCTATTAAATAAGTAGTTATTACTTTAGTCCATAAAAATTCTTTGGTAAATAAATTTTAATTATATCCAAAATTATGTACGAATAAATCCCAATATATTAACTTAAATTATGCATCATATGTATATGCATGAATATAAAATAAATAAACTATATTAAGAGAAAAATAATTTCTTACATTTTATAAATATTAAAACAATTATAATACTTGAAAATTCTAAGAATTCAGAAATTTTTTTTCAATAAAATAAGAATTATTAGATATAAAAGTAATGTATATTAAATAAAAATCTTATAAAATTCTTTTTCCAAATATTGCCATCAAAAGATCAACATGAAACATTTTCATTTCAACACCAATTTTTATGAGAAAAGTTTCTTTAAAGATACTGTTAAATTACATAAAATACTATTATTTTAGCATTAAAAATCTTTTTTAATTTGATAGTGCAAATATAATTTTCAAATTAAAGAAGGATTACGTTTCTATGAAGTGAAAATAGAATAAAAAATATTAAACTAACATTTCATGATGATCATAATTTTTATGGTTGTGTGACTTATTTTAATTAATGAGAAATGTAACTTCTTTATATACACGTTAATAATTTAATCTTCTAGAAAATTGTATTAAGGTACAATATTTTTCTTATGAACATACTCTTTTAAACTTCGTATTTATTTTGAAAGTGATATTGAATTAATTAAGGTAAAGAGTATAGAGTTAGTTTTTTGAATTGTTCAAACAATGTTATTTTTAGCTACACTAATGCGTGTCTTTTTTATAAAATAAATGTGAAAAATGAAGTTGAAATAATTGTATGTAAAATATTTTAAAAGTGTTTTGAATGGATTTATTTTATCTTAAATGACGAATTATTTTTTTAATATTTGATAGAAATTAAGAAATGTTCTTGAATTTTCTATTCATATAAAAAATATATCGACAAAGTTAATGCATTTAAATATGATTAAATTGTAGATAACGATACACTGTCAAAAGGAAAATGATTTTTAAATCATCATGATATTAATTATATACTGCATATCAAATATTAAAATTTGTTTTTAAAAAAGTTAAACTAAACCCAATTTAAGCATTCATTACTATACATTTCCTTTAGATCTAATAAAAATATCACCTATGTATTTTAATAGAATATCAAATAGCAGCAATGACAAAATTTTACCAGTAAGTTTTGTGGTGAAGTCAGAGCAAATTTTAATTGTCAAAGAAAAATTTAACTTTCCTGAGTCGCACATTAGTTTGTAATATAATATTAAAAATTTCTAATCTAATGGTCTGGTTTTGAGTTTCTGTAGATTATAAATAGACTTTTTTTATCGAATCTGAAAATTTTTGAGATATCTTACATTAAGATCATTACTAATTTTCAAATATAATTTTGAAATTTTAATCATAAAAGGAATGGTTTAAAAGTCATCGAATTAATTAACGTTTCATATTTTTTCACTTAGGTAAATCATTTTATGAGTTTTATTTATGTTTACGTTATTTAAATGGTAGGCAAATATTTTTATGATTGTTATCAGAAAATCTAAATTTATTTTCGTGTGTAATTTTCTTATAAGTCTGCGATTTTATCAAGAACTCTAAAAGCCATAGGTTTCTTAAAAAATGATGAATATGAATATTAGCCAAGAATAATTACGTCAAGAAGTTAATCTTTAATTAATTACTATTTAATTAATTTACATATAACAACATAAATTACATATATATTTTATAGAATAATCCTTAATTTTTGTGACAAATATACATTGAATTTTAGTCCATTAGTTAGGTGAATGATAGAGTGAAGAAGCAAAAATAGGATTTATAGCAGTTTTAGAATTTTATAGTTATTTCTATAAGATTAAATAAATTCCTTCATGACTTTTTTAATTTTATCTTACAAATTATTAAGTCTTTATTTGAATACTTTGGACTTAAAGCATAATAAATAATTTATTTAGAAATTGAATCAAATGCATTAAATCATATTATTGAGGCTTTTGGAATCTAGAGAAGATTTAATAATTGAAAGTTAATAAAAATGCAAACGATAGATAAATTTCTCCCAATAAAATGCTAATATTTAGAAATCAGAAAAGGTGATATTTTTATTATCATCATAAATTTCTCTCATAAAGAAGTCAACATATTTACTTGACATTCATGAATACCGAGAATTCTATAATTTAAAGCATCGAAAGCTTAACAAAATTTGATTTGATGTTGCAAGCTTTTATTCCTAATTTTTAGAAATTGCTATCAAACTTAAGCATTGCATTTCATCTGAATTTCAGGGACACTAGAATGCCTAAATATCAATTTGTAATTATCTTTTTCAATTTTCCTGCAAATAGGACACATGAGAATAAATTAACTTATAATATAAACGTTAATAATTCACTTTCTTGCAAATTCAATTCCGTAAAATAGGTTGAAAAAAAACTTTTCCGATGAAAGATAATAGAATGAAAAGAAAGATTTCTTGTTTAATGAAATAGTTCTGAAGAATTATTTCATGAAGCACGAAATATTTATTTGACATAAAAATTCAAATTTGTAATGTTCCTTAAACTTATTAAAGAGAATTTTTATGTATTATGGATGTTTCTTCAAATCAAAATGATAATATTTGAGGAAAACTTCATATTTAAAAAATAACCACTTTTTACTTAATTTTTGCAAAAAAAATATTTTTATTCATAATAAAAGGCCTTTATGGTTAAGTTGATAAAAATCTAAATTTATATGTATTCATAAATTAATTTTTAAGTGAATTATCTTTCATTGTTTTTTTTTTTCAAAATGCTTCTTAAATACAGAAGATATTCCAAAAGTTTAATAAAAAAAATATGTATATTACCATAATGTAAAATATATTTTAAAATTTAAAGACAAAATAATAAATTTCTATATTTACACTGTTTTGGTAAAATTATTTTAACTCCAAAATACTTATGGAATTGTCTCACATCAATATAATTTTTTTTATTTATTGAGACGGTATGTGGGTGTACGAAGCTCCAGAACCGAAGTTCAATCTCCTGTGGGATATGTGTTCCTGAAAATTGATTTATTGAAATATAACTTCAACGAAAAATAAACGAATACATTGAATAAGGGAATTAATAAATATGCTTTGACTCATAATTTCTCAGATTAAGTTGGTAATAATGATTATTAAATTAATAATAATGATTATTATTATTATAATAATATATTACTTGTAAAAATATTATCTTATATATATTTTTCTCTTCAAGAATAAATAGTTTTTAACGCATTTAATTTAAATATATTATTGAAGAAACAATAGGCATGATTACTGTATTAACGATATTTTATATTAATTACACATATTTAAATTTCAGAATTAAAAAAGGCCATTTGCATTAAAGTTCAATTATTTTTGTTTTAACATATTCATCAATAATATAGTTCCCAAATATATAGAATTAATTGTATATCATGAATTTTCAGATATGATATATAATATTTTACTTTTATTTAACATGATAATGGATTGCCGATAGGCTGAAGTAGAAATTATTCCTTCAAACAACCATTTTTTAATTTAGAGTTGTCCTTGACTTGGTTATACGATCCTGCAGATAACATGTCTGCTTTCTTGGCTGTTGGTAAAAGCAGGCTGCTAAGGTTTTGTATGACTGTACTGAACCTATCAAATACATATTTTGCAGAGAGTCAGTTGACTTGAACAGCAACACTGAAATACGATAAAGTGGAATTCCTAAAGACTACAATCTATATCAAAGCCAGAAACATGCCTAAAACATTTTTCCTTCTGACAAGAGGCATTATAATAACGCTTTACCAGACAACAACATTTTAATGTTGTTGTCTGGTATGAAATCTGTCTACTGTACAAATGCGTTTAGCATTGTAGCTTTCGCTACCACAGCTTATTTTACACAAACGCGTTAAAAAGCTAATCATTAGCTTATCACAACATCTTCTACCGTTCATGTAAATTTCACAGGCTTAAAATGTTAACTTGGTGTAACAACTTTAACAGTAAGATCTACACATGCATGTGTTATCAATATCGAGCAGGTATCTGTGTTATTGATGCTTACAGATCAAGAGTTCATATTTTGA
>JAPDSC010085642.1:70503-81660 GCA_026290005.1 Latrodectus geometricus | reverse complement strand
ACTCTGGATCATTTCACGGCTTCTTAAGCAACATCATTATTTATCGCAGACATTATGGTGACAAAATGAGCTGCACTACAGGCAATTAATATATCTGTAAATGAAGGACTTTCCCGGATTCTGGAAGGGACGGAACAAGTATTTAGTACAAAAAGAGTCAGGAATCTATTTATAAATCCAACTGCTGGAATTCTGGGAAAAGAAAGTTAATAACAAAACGTCCTATAATCTGTGGTCTCTTTTGTTTTTCTTCACTCGGGGTGGTCTCTAAATCGACCGACAAAATCATTTCCCCATAGCACCCAACATTTTGCTTATCTTTTCTAACGATATTTAGGGATATTCCGCTGGGGGGCGCTCCTCTGTCTTTTGTGGGTACTAAAACTCTTCCTCGCCCGCGAAAGAGCTCTACAAGTCCGGACGTTTTAAGAAAAGCCGACTTTTCAGGAGCGCACCAGGTTTCGAGACTCTTCGACTTCTCCTTTCTCGTCTTACTTTCTCTTAGGAGGAGCTTTTGAAGCGGTGATTTTTTATGGTAACAGTTATTAATATTTTAATACAAATAAAATTAAATACATTTTAACTATTTAGAAAGTTAAATTTTCTGAAAATTTCTTGTTATTTAAACTTAATTAAGATGAGTTCTTTATACGTTCTCCGTTTTCCAAAATATTTCTATAAAATACGTGAAACCTTTCTGATTCTATAACTTTCTAAAGTAATTTTAAAATAAAAAATTTTTGTTCCTCTAACAAAAGCTAATTAAACTTTTTGCTTTTCTTTTTAAAATAAAATGGTTAATGTTGTTTTATAAACATTTTAATTTTTTAAGCTTTTCTTATTATAATATTTAAATTTATAAACTCAAAAATTCTCTTATTTCATTAGATACAAAATATATAATAAATAAATAACAAATATATATATAATCATTCCAATTTTCGTAAATTTTTTTTAAAATAAAAGTTTTCGAAACCAGTTATATAATATTTATAGAAGGGAATGGCTTATTGTTTAATCTTATCAGAATAAGAAATGTGTTTTAAAGAAAAAGAAAACTCTCCCTTGTGTAAAATTATTACTTAATAAAAGGCTAAGAATTTTATTTTTCTTTTATTTTAAAATTAAGGAGGTATGCTGAAAACATATTATTTCAATTATTTTGTTTCGTGACATAAATAAACTTTCCTTATCCAATTTTACTGGAAAACATTCGTAAAATTTTTCATTTTTAATTTATTTAATTGCGTACATTAAATATTAAAATAATTTTTGTAAAAAAAATAATATTTGTTCCCTGTCTTTAATTCAGAGATAAATAATTTCAAAGAAAATTTCATGTAAATAAAGTTACAAAAACAAAGTAAATTTAAAACTTTTTAAAACTATGGAAGTATTGACATAGCTCATAAATAGGAGTTTATTATGAGGGTAAAGTAATTTGTTAATTAATGTACTTAGCTTTAAATTGTTTATTTACCAAAAATCAAGTAAAAATAAGTATTTAGAATAAATAAATATTTAGAATATAGAACTAAAAATTTAGTTATAAATTTAAAGGATATGTGTGTATTTCCATGTCTATAAATGTCATTTTTGAAGAATTATGCCAAATAAATTATAACTTTACATAAATGTTTATGATATGAAAATTGTTGAAATGTATATTTGTATAGATATAAATGATTGTATGTAAATAAATATTTTCTACTCCAAATTCACACAATCTGGTATGAATGTATGTATAAATTATAAATACAGTCTGTAAATTTAAATTTCATTATGTTTCTTAAAAGAAAAACTATGTAGTTAATGCTATAATTGTAATTTATATTTTACGCTATAAAAGAATGATTTTTGGATTTTGATAAATGATTAATTAATAATAAAATTAGGAAAATTTTAAATATTAATTAACAATCAATATCATAAATAATTTATCAGTGAGAGCTATGTAAAATATTAAAAGCTTAAGAAGTAATTAAAATGGTTAATGTAATTTTCTAAACACTTTAATACGAATATCAGTTAGATTGGTATATGAAATATGGTTATTATATCAAATTATTTAATGTTTGATTAAAAATTATCAGAGTGTATTTGTAAAATTATCTTTAAAATATACAAAATATATTAACGATTCCTTATTATGAGAATTTAACGTTGAGAACTTAAAGCATTTTATATCCAAAATTCAAGTTTATATTAAGATTTGGTAATGGAGTATACTGGTATAATTTTATTGTATTATGAATGATTGAAATGTTTACCAAACAATTTAATTTTTTGGTAATTTTAAATTTTAATGAAAAAATTAATATTCATTACCCTGGTATTTATTTTGAAAAAGAAAAATATTTTAAAAATTCGTGTTTGAATAAATTCAATAAATTTTTAATTAAATCTTACCAAAAAATTAAATATTTTTAAGTAAATGAAGTAAATAATAATCAAATATATTAATTTTTAAGCTAGTTAATATGTTGATATCTCTTCTATTTGTAATAACTATCATAATATACATATAAAAGTTAAATGAAAAGAAATATCTTTGCAAAAAGTAATTCTGATTTTACCATCACTGTTTGAATTACATTATTTGTTCTATGTTGCTTGAATTCCACATTTAGGACTAATGTATTCTAAATATGCAATTCGAATTGATTATTTATATATGTTGTCGGAAAATTAATGATACATTTTATATTTAAAGTAAACTAGTATATAAAAAGTTATTTATTTTTAAGGTAAACGATAGATTCTTTTAAAAAAATTTTAACTGTTTTTTCAAAATATGAAATTAATCTTTTCATTATTGCTGAAATTTAGAATGAATTTAAATGTAAGTTTCATAACATTTGTTGAAACTAGATATTATAGATGGGTTTCTAAACAAAACTACCAAAAATGTTTTTCAAAGCTAAGAGTTCCAAGAATGTTTTAGTCCTCTAAAAATAAAGTAGGAAACATCTGAAAATGAATTTTAATAAGTAATTTTTCTTTGAAAATCCGGCATCACCATTTTACAGTAAAAGCAAATAATTCTTAAGAAATTTTGAACTCAATGATGAGCATACAAATAATTCAATTTTTCGTTGCATGAGAAACTTATTCCAAATATAAAAATGTTTCACAATTCTAAAAATACATATTTTATTTCGAATTCTTTCCTTGTTCATAAATTGAAAAAAAGTGAAATATGACTACTCACGTCAAGACAATCACTAAGCGGTAAAAACCCCCGAAGCGAAAGTGAATATGCTTCAAGAAATGTCCATTCCTTATAAAAATAATGTAGATATGTACCCTGATGGTTTCCTTCAAAAGAAGTTCGGACAAAGGTCCTTACTTTTATTTAGACTTCTATAATTTATTTAAAAAATCAACCCTTTTCTACATGATTTTAATTAATTCCATTTATAATACAACCAGACATTTTTAATTAAGAAAGAAATGCAGCCTATATATATCATAAAAAAGACAAAAGAACATACAAACTATTTTATGGAACAACTATTAAGAATATTTATATTACTTTTTTAAATATTGAAAATTAAATGAACCTTTTTTAAGAATTAAATTATGTTTATATTTTGTAATTAATAAAATGTTGTCTATATTGTAATAAAATTTTTGAATATTAAAATATCTTTACATTTAAGCTCATTAATTAATTTGTACACGTGGAAGTTGAATCTGATTTTTTAGTTCGCTTATTAACAGATTCTCAGATAATTTGGTAATTTTAAATGACTCAATATAATAAAACTGGTATTATAAAAAAAATTGTCATATATTGAGTTTAATCATAATTAAAGAATGAAAAGATTAGGATACGTTTTGTTTGTGCGTAGTTTTGTTAAATTTATTCAAAAAGAAATATAATATATTTCATCGAATTTGAATTTATTTTATCATGAATTTTAAAATTTAAGCTAAATATACTTTTAAAAGGAATAAATAATTAAGATCTGTTTTAAATTTAAATTTGATTTATTTTAAATTTCATTTTTAATTTCTCACACAAAACTACTTTTATACTGCAAATTTTAACACTATATTAGATGGATAATTTTTTTATCGCAAATCGTGCAATACAAAGGGAAATCTATCATCAGGATCTAAACTTAAAAAAAAAGCTTTTCTCAAAATTTGTTGACTATTTTTCCCCGATGAATTTAATACTAATAAATAAATAAAAACTAAATTAAAAGTAATCTTTTCAGTTATTTAAGATTTAAATACGTACTACGCACAATCTTAACAAATTCAAAAGGATAATAACATGTTAAAATAATAATCTAGAAAAAAAATTAAAAAAGAAGTAGCATTATTTAATCAGAATCAGTATTAAACATCAATAACTATGCTTTATAACTAAGAGAATTATTTTATTCTGCATCTCTTAAATTCTATTTTTTTACATATTAAATGTTTAATGTTCCTATATTCTGTAAGATGCTTTATTACTGAAAAATATCTGAATAAATAATATTTTTTAAAATGTGATATTTATTTAAATAAGAAAAATTAACACCCAATAATGAAACAAGTTCTAAAGTTAATAAAAATTTTGAATGCACCTGAATAATTTGATATTATTTAATTTTGGAGTACTGTTTTATTTTGTTAATTGAATGTCAATAGTTAAGCGTATAAAGTGTTTTAATTCCATGTTTTATTCACAAAATTAAATTTCTAAAAGATAATGCATTATTACTGTACAATCAATCAATTTAAAAAATCAATTAGATTCTGACAAAGTTTTATCAATGTAGCTGTCGAATGTTTAGCGCTTTGGACTTTTCTACAACAGCTAAGCATTAGACAACCTTTTTAGCTTGTTTCTCCTGCAGTACACTTTTACAATTGTTCAAGAATATTCAGCAGGCAAGAAAGCAGTCATATCTATGTTAATAGTATCATTATTATCTATCCTACATCACTTACAACTTTGTGTGGGTTTAATAATATCAAAGCATCCTAAGCGTTGACGATATTATTACTTCGATTTTATGTCAATTAAGGCATTTTCTGATATATTCTATATAAAGCAATGTTTTCTAAATTGATGTGGATCTTATGCAAGATGGATTGTGATTAGAATAATGTTATCTTTGACTACTTAAAACATTGTTCTTAAAAGGTGTTGTTTCATACATTTTATATATATTCATACATTATATATTTTAAAGGAAAGAAAAAAATTCTATAACTTATTTTTTAACATAATTAGTGTTTTTTTTAATTGCCACAAAATTAGAATAGTTTAATTGATTTTTTGAGCAAAATTAATTTTAATTAGAATTCAATTATTTTAAATACACATGCAAATGACAGTGTGATGAAAGTAATGAGTCCTTACCAAAAATAAAAGAACTGCAACGAATTATCCTTCTTTTGACATTAGTATAACAAATTGATTTAAACTTTGAAAGCACTTATCCGTACAGAAAATCAAATTTATTTTAATGTTAAAGAATGCAAAGTTGCATTGAATTAAAGTTGCATGATCCAAATTATATTATGGCAATCTTAAACCTTTCTCGGAAAGAAACATTTACTAATGCATTTCTCAGAAGTGAAATCAGAAGATTATTGAAGTAATCAAATCGAAAATATCTATATAATCAAATCATTATCGCGAATAAAGTAAGCACAAATTACATTTGCATTCATTGGAATAGCGTAAAAATTTCCCGAGGAAAATATTTTTTCGCGTTATTTAAGAGTTTATTTTTCAAATATCTTTTTTCCTTAGTTCTGATTTGTGATACATAATGGAATCATAGTAATCATATATGCATAATGGAATCTCAGAATTTTATCTCAAAGCAGTTTTTGGGATTAAAACTATTTTAATTTGATGCAATTACAAATAAAAGCTTGAAGATTCAATTTAATATTTAGTTTGATATCTTATTCATCATATGAGTTTGATTGATTTTTATCTGAATCATAATGAAATTTCATCCTTTATTTTAAGTGCAGAAAACGAAAATTGATTTGAATTTTGAAATTCACGTCCTCCCTAGAGCGAAAAGTATCACAAAATCCTTGTCAATGAATTGTGTATTAATGTTCAAGAATATCACAGAAAATTCGAAAATATAATTATAGGAAAAAGCTTGAATTTAATTATAAGCACTTAGAAATATTTATATATTTGATAAATTATATGATGTAAAAGTATTCTGTTAAAAGATTAGAAAGTAAAGTATCTAATTTATAGCATTTAAGAGCCTTTTAACCTAATACAATTTATTTTTCAGTAGCTATTTTTTTCACATTAATTTGTCCTTGCTCTTTCAAAAATTCATGGTGTAAGTTATAAATGTTAATTTTTTTAGTTTAATACAAAAAGATTTCATTAAAAACATATTTTTAATGCAAGCATAGTTCACATTTTATCCCATGAGTGTATACTTCTAAAGTAATCATTTCTGTAATCTTATTAAGGCATCCACTATCTCTAAAGATTACTGATTATAGCAAATTTTTGACAAAACGTTTCTAAGTCATCACAATATTTTTGTTGAATAAATTTAATGAATATGTGAAGTTTTCATTTGTCATTTATCATAAATTACAATTTAATACCTGAATAATTGATCAGTTCATATATTAATTAAGGAATATCTATTTATTTCACAAAAATCAATTCAAATGAACTATTATCCTAAACATAACTTCTTTTCCATCATTAAAGAAATATAATTTTAATCACTTATTTTTAAGAAAGTTATTCAGAAATTGAAGTGTCTGTTGCAAATGCAATCAATAAAACATGAATTTCATAGAAAACATAATGTATATATATATTTAAAAATGATGAAAAAGTGTTGGTCAGTAGATAAATTGTTGAAAAATTAAAGTAATTTTCAGCCTCATGAAGTATCTATTCTTGTAACTAAAAAAGACAAATAATTATCTTAATAAGATCATTTTATATTTTGCTTGTTATTTTGATAAATTATCAAACCTGTCACATAATCTTCCTCACTAGAGCTATTATAAGGCTTAAAATTAATGATGGCGTTAAGTCATATTTCATACGATATGAATCTTTTTAATAGGAGTTTTACAACTAAGTCGTATTGAAGTTCTTAGAGTTATATTGAAATATTTTTAACGAATCGGAATGTAATTCTACACATCGTTTAACATCTTTGCATAGTTCTATTAAAAATGTGTAGATATGATATGTTAGTATTCAGTTATTTTTTAAACTGAATGTTTTAAAATTTCTGAAATTATTCTCGTATAGTAAAAAATAATGTAATTTTGTTATCATTGATCTACTCACATCTAAAATGTTAAGTTAGAATCTTAAGAAAAGTAGAAGTTATAAAAATTTTGTTTGAGGAAGCTGAAATTATTTTGCCTTTTACAATGTGTAATGCATGTAACGTATTAACCGAGCTTAAAATATAATAAATAATTTATAAGTTTGTGAAATATAGGAAGAAGCAGTCAAACCAAGATGAAAACATTTTGATAACAGTATTTTCGTATTTGATCGAGTGTTTTTCTAGTCGAGTTTCAAAATATGAAATTATGTACCTTTCCTGTTAGACTTTTCTAAACCCTTCTAGGTTTCTCAGAAATAATAAAAGAAATTCATTATTTTATATCAAAACAAGAAAGGATAGATGCCTTCAGTTAGGGACTTGGGGGCCAATTGATGGCAAATTGACATCATTTCATACATATTTACCTAATGCATATTTAATTACAATTAAAATGAAAAGTTATATAAAAATTTTAAAATAATATCAATATTAATAATTTTGAATATATGATTGTTTTACAGATCATTTTCGAAAATTACTAAATATGAAGATATTTCAAATTCACTATTTGATAATAAAAGAAAAAAATATTTAAATAAAAAACCTAAAAAGAATAACAATTTATTGGTAGATAATTGAATTTAATAAATAGTTTTCTATTGTTAATGGAAAATTATGTTGTTTGGTGCCATTTTATTTCTAATTGATGGAATTTAACACGTGTACCCACTAGAACATTACGCAGAAAATATATGATTAAAAAGTTGAATTGTGAAAAACTAACTATTAATAAAAGTTAAAAAAGACAAAATTTTGTTCTTAAAAAGTTTTCATTTTGTATGAATGAGAATTGGTTTCTTTATTAACTATTGAAAATTACATTGTATTTATTATTATTGTTATTTTATTTATTAATTATTATTGTACTTATTATATTTGTTCGTTTTTAAATTGTTTCATTGTATTTGTATTCATTCTGAAGCTGACTCCTCGAAAATGATACTTTCATTGCATTTTCGTAGATACAACTTCAGTATAATAAGAGATTTTTAAGTAAAAATTAGTTAATTGCTCATTGTTTAAAACTTTTTGAAGCAAATTACCAATGACTTATTTGCATAAGTATTCCTATATTATTCCTCGAATCAAAATATTTTATTTAAAGATCAAAAAAACGCAGATAAATGTAAAATTAGATTTCCATAACTGTTATATTTATTTTTAAGAAAGTATAAATATATTTATATTTTTATATAAAATAAAAATTATTGGATATTAATCTGACTTTCTCATGAACAATCTATCTATATATATATATGTATACATACATACATTTATATATATATATATATTATTTGCTCTAAATACTTTTTTAATCTAAAAACTTACATTTACGTCACTTCAAAGCTACACATAGATCTTATTGACTACAATGTATGCAATTTTAGGAACAGATAATTCAGGTATGATTGAACAATCATGAAAAGACAGTAATTATCCATAATTTTTCTGGAACGTGAAATCAGACTTTCTAACTTTGAAATTGGAGGAACATCTATTAAACAAATATAATATACACCACTCATATAAACGAAGTATTTGATGGGGACATAATAAAAAATGCTTCTTTAAACTTGATGATAAAAATGTTCATTTCACTTGAGAAAAATGTCCTTTTCCTTGTAAATATAGTTTGTCTATTAATATTTTTAAGAATATTTCAATATAACTGAAGATTTCATTTGAATAAAATAAGATATCTCTATTCCCTTATATGTTCAAAAATATATTAAAGGTTTTGAAGTGTCGGAAAAAAAAATGAAAATAACAAATTTCAAATTTTGACTTTGGTTACAATAAAACTTACAATAAAATAATATTTGGCATAGAGAATATTTCCATTACTTTTTCTTCATAATTTTCACCATCGGAATGGAGGTTTTCCTTACCTCAATCAATGAAACATTCCAGATAAATAAATCATGTTATTTGTAAAGAAATAGGGAATAAAATTTTGATATCTGCTTTATATGATTCTTATTGCTGAAAAAAATTTAAGAATGCTGGATTAATAATAATTTCTATACTCTGAAATAAGATTTAAATGAAACATTTTCATGATATAAACCAGCATGTTTTTGCATAGATACTTCTGAGGTAAAAACAAATCACATACAGGAAAGAAAAATTACATTTTACAACTTTTATTAAAATATAAATATTCTACAGAACTACGTTTTAAGTCCTTGAGATAGAATGAAAGGATATTATTTATAAAAAAACTGAATCATTTGAAACCTTTTTCTAATAAAGTTAGTGAAAACTTATTTAGGTATGAGATTCATATCTAATAAAGCTTCATACAAATAATATGCTGTTTATATATATTGTATTGAATTCA
Source organism: Latrodectus geometricus (assembly GCA_026290005.1). Lineage (NCBI taxonomy): Eukaryota > Metazoa > Arthropoda > Arachnida > Araneae > Theridiidae > Latrodectus > Latrodectus geometricus. Next base: position 71,967 of record JAPDSC010085642.1, on the reverse strand, counting down.
TATATTTTGGCACTTATATTAGTTTCTATTACTTTTAAATATGAAAGGATATTTATTATGTATTAAATACACAATATTCTTCACGTCATACGCAGTATTAAAATCAAAATTTATATATAGTCAAATATTTTTGTTGTTATATTTTTATGCTGTCTCTTATTACACTGTCTACCAATAAGTATTTGGACACCTGTGATAGAAAAAAAAACTAACTTTATTAAAAATCAATAGTTGGTAGAGCCTCCCCGAGAGGCAGTTACAGAGTGAACCCTCCGGGGCATACTTTGCAGAAGTCCTTGTGTTACAGCTAGTAATACTGTCTTCCACTCAGCTTGGAGTAGGCATACAAGTTCATTCACCGATTTTGGACGGGTAGTGCACCCCTTAATTCGGTAATCCAACTCGTCCCAGAGGTTCTCAATAGGTTTCAGGTCTGTGTAGGGAGTCCATTCCATGAACTTCTTTGGCACCCTACCAAGCCTTGATTAACCTCGAAACATGACAAATGGCATTGTCGTCCTGAAAGTAACAGGAGCCCAACACGTAAAATTGCCAGAACGTAGGAAGTACATTGTCATCCAAAATGGTGCAGTAGGCATCGACGTTGAGCTTACCCTGAATTGGAAAAAGGGGTCCCTGTCTATACCAGAAGAAACAACCCCAGACCATAATTCCACCTCAGCCAAACTTGACTTTTGGCACAATGCTTTATGGCAGGAGACGTTCTCCAGACAAACGCCAGACACTGACACTGCCATGCGAGCGGTAAAGGGTCAGCCTTGATTAGTTGCTCCATTTTATTTATTTAACCAAAGAACCAAAGATTTAACCAAAGAACCCCCTTCCATTGATCTACTGTCCAATTTCGATGTGTTTTGCCCCACATTAACCGAGTAGCGAGGTTGGATTTTGTGATCAAAGGATTATGGACAGTTCCACGACCATGGAAACCAAGCAGATGTGCTTCTTTACTGATGGTATTCATTGAAACAATTCTCCCGGATGCCTATTGAAACTTCTCGTGGATGAAGCCTATCGGTTGGGTGAGGTTCTTCCAAATTTCTCTGGACAGCACTCGTCGGTCTCTATATCCCAGATTCATTGGTCTGACGACTCGGGGCACTGGCAATCACTGCTCACCTTCCACTTCTTAACCACATAGGCCGTTGTCAATTTTGGTTACTTCGGATCGTTAGATATGTCCCTTAAGTATCGGCCCAATTTGTAATAACCGCTGATTATACCTTTCTTGAAATCAGAGATCTCCGAACTGCGCGGCATCTTGCATGCGACCAATGCCAATGCTGTTTCCTACACGATATATACGGCGGAGGCCATGACGTACCTCAGGACCGCAGATATCGTCATTTGCATAGATTGTACTAATAAGTATAATTACAATACCAATAAGTATTGGACTATCTATCTATCTATCTATCTATCTATCTATCTATCTATATATAT
>JAPDSC010085642.1:34221-49758 GCA_026290005.1 Latrodectus geometricus | reverse complement strand
ATATATATATATATATATATATATATATATATATATAAATTGTGAGAGAGAGAGAATTTCAAAAAAAGTATGTGGTTACTTTGCATTTGCTAAAATACTTTTAATCATGTTTTTTTTTATTCTGAAAGGAAAAATTAATATAAATTGTGATAAACAAATAATTTTGAATGTAAATCATCATTGGTCTTATACAGAATAAAATTATGCATATTATGTAAAAAAATGTTTGATATATATAATTGTGTTTTAAATAAGTGACTCATATCTTTGTACAATCAAAATGCAGAAATCTTTTGAAAAACTAATATAAACTAATATAAGCAAATATTTGCAAAATAAAGTTATTTTAATGTTTTTCGAGAACAAAACAATATTACAGCTAACGACGAATTACTTTGGTATTGAACATGACTTAAAATAGGTTTAACATTAAAAAATTAAAACCATCGCTGTAAAAAAATTAAAATCATTTGTCATTTTAAATAATTTAATGCCGTTTACAAAAGTATTTGTTACTTGAATATTATACTATCCATCTATAAATAATTTTACTTTAGAAAAGTAATTGTAATGTATTGCAATAAAATAAGTATTAATAAATAAGTATGACGTTTCTACAAAAACAATAATTCCAATCTCAGAAAATAGCGGTACGATATTTTATACAGGAGAGTAATACAGTGTTTTAAAATATTTAACATTTGATGATATTTCGAAAACAAATGTGTATCATTTATCCATAAGTTTTGAAATATTACTTACGGTAGACGTCAAGAGTTTCTATAAATATCCCTTTAAAATTAAAGTATATTGAATAGAAAACTGATATACTAGTTGTATAATTTTATTATGTAATGTTACAATTCAGTTACAAAAATATTTTAGTCTGGATTTTAGATATTTCGAAAACAAATCAGTATCATTTAACCATAAGTTTGGAAATATTACTTACAGTAGACGTCAAGAGTTTGTATAAATATCCCTTTAAAAATTAAAATATATTGAATAGAAAACTGATATACTAGTTGTATAATTTTATTATGTAACGTTACAATTCAGTTACAAAAATATTTTTAGTCTGGATTTTTAGATAAAGTTAGTTAATATCTGAAAAATGTAATAAATATTTTCACTTTATAGTGTTAAACATGCATTATTTACAATTTAAATTTATTATTTTTATGCATATTAAGTACTATGATAATTTTTTCAAATTGTGTTTGTCTTTAGTGGAGAATTTATTTTCATCATAATATCTTTTATTTTTGATGTATCTGTCAATTTCGAATTAAATTTAAATTTAATCACTTAAATAATCGAAAACAGTATTTATATATATAATCTACACAGTTATTGCCTTAACTCAAACTTCGTATGAAAAAAAGAAATTATGTATATGAATATAAGAGTGGAAAATAAAATTTTTGCAATTTTAGTTCAAATCTTAAGTATTTTCTTCAAATTTAGCAAATAATGAAAAAGTCAATTACATTAATAATCATTTTGTGAATATCATGCATATTTCATTAAAATTTTTATAAATTTATAATTTTATTTCATTTAAATTTAAAATGTAATAATTTACAGCCGTATTGTACCATATAATTACAATCAAGTGCCCTCAGTAAGAAATTTTCATTGAACTTTTTAAAGTAAAATCTGCATCTAACTATGATAATAAAAATTGTAACCCTTCTTTCTCATAAAAAATATGTAACCATACACTTGGTTTAACATTAGAGCTTAAATAAAACATTTATGTTAAACAAAATTAGAATCACATTATCATCGTTTCTAAAATTACTCCAATCTTATTTTTATATTTCTAACTATACAGATTATTTTTCTCTCATTATAATACGATAAAGACATCGACAGAAATTGAATTCTATTCTTGAAATAATTTCGTCTCATTCAGAGATTATATCAGATTTCGCAAGATTCTTACACAATATTTTTGAATTAAAAATTTATTTAGATAAATAATATATAATTCATCATTTGTTATTGTGACCATTGTTTTCAAGAAAAGTTTAAATTTTGAAATCATGCTTCAATATTTTCAAAACCGAATTTAAAATGATGTTACTAAACTCGTTTAAAGGAAAATAATTATTTTCATAAATTTCTTCATTCTTGTTACTTTTCTCAATACTCGTTTTAAAGTTTAAATTCTAATTCTTCATCCATTGTTATTTATAAACTTTTTGATGATTTTGCAATTTTTAAACATGGGAACAATTAACAATGGGGTTAACCCTCATGACATTTCTATATTAAAATATCTTTTCAAGGAATATTAAAATTAGAATAATTAGTTCTCGACCATTCTAATTTCTTTAAAGAGTTTATTTTTCTTGTAATAAATAAGTATTAGATCATCTTACTAGATTCTGATATAGACATATTAAAATTATAAACTTAATGTAAAATCCTAACTTATATGCTTGAGATGTATGAAACATGAAGTTTGATTAAAATACTTAAATATATTTTATTAGTTTGATTAAACAATTATTTTATCGTTAACATATTTACTAAGTTTCATGTGATTTATTATTATTATATGTGTCTAAGATAATAATTTATAAATTTCTATATAAGTTATTGGAATTTACTGTTTTCAAAACATAAATACATCTAAATGAAATATTTTAGAATTATTATAAATTAATTGCTATTAAATTATTCACCAGTTGTGAAACTATTATTCTTAGAAAAAATCATTTACCAGTACATTTTTTTACTTTTATTTACTTTGATTCGAAATGCAATACACAGGATATAATGAAAAGAGCATATTGCTTTCCAATCCGGTTGAAACCTACGTGAATTTCGGGGATCAAAGTGATTTAAAAACATTTGCTCCAATTGTTTTTGAAGATTGTCTTTGAGTGTTTTGTGCAGATTTTTCTAACGAGGCCCTCACCTTTGTCCCATTTTCAAACTATAAGTTTTAATATATGTCATTAGTTCACAAATTGAAAGTGTCAAGATTTGACTCGCTCCAATATTACTTGGAACTTTGGAATTTCACAATTTTGCAACCTGAAAATGTTAGAAACTGTTGATGAGAAATCAATATTTAGAGGAAAATTATACCGACAAGAGCAATAAAATTTTCGTGACAAATATCAAACTTTTTCTTTTAGATAAGAAAGATTAATTAATTTTTGTGTAACTTAAATGACTTAAATTATAATGATTAATACAAATCAAATAATTTTCAGAATGAGGAAACTATAATTTTTTATATATGCATTAAGTTAAATAATTTTGTTGCTGATTTTTACGTCTATTAATCTACCCTTTTTAAGTTGAATTTCGATATTACTAAATCAAATGAACATATAAATTTGATTGCTTGTGCATCACAATTTCAGATGCCTCATAATTTTTTTTAAAATTCATGTGTTTTGTATTGCCTAAAAATAAATAATCCCTCCTTCCAAATCCTTTAAAGAATAAAAAAAAATGATTTACGATGAAACTATCGGTAGTTTTAAGCTAACCACATTTCTGTCTTACTTAATTCTAAGCATTAGGAATGGATCTCATTTGCATTCATTACCAGAAGCTTTTTGCTAATGATTCACAAACTCAGGACCACAGTCCAATAATTACATTAGGAAGTGATTTTTGTGTCTGTTTTTTTATGATTATTTCAAAGAACTTGGAGTAGGCACACAAAAGGAAAAAAAATTCTTTTTAAAAATGATTAAAATATTCAAACATGCGTGATTCATTTGACACGCATAAGAAATAAAAAAAAATTAAAAGAATTATCTCTACTTGAAAGAAAAATCAATTCTAGTTTGTGAATTAACGCTGTATTAAGTATATTTAAGTTAAATGTGCATTTATAGAAAATTACATTTGATTCAGAAAAAAACAGATCATATAATGACTTTTAATTGGAAAAGTAATGATATTAATATAGATCTTACAGAAATGAGTCAATTTTACTTTTAATGAAAAACTTTTGAGTCTTTCCAATAATTTTATATCATAAATACATATAGTATATTGCTATGAAAATGAATCAGCCATATTTTAAATCTCTTTCATGTGAGCAATATCCATATATAAAAAAGAACATAAGTATTAAAGTTGCCCAGTATAGTAGTTATTTGCGTTGAGTTTTATTGAAAAGTATTTTACTGAAAAGTTACGTATGTTTAATTATATTTTATTGAAGAGTGTTAGATAATTATTGAAGAAAAATGTAATATAAATATCTTGAATTAGTTTTGATGTGATAAATTGTGTGTAACAGCTTAAAAATTTCTTTTAATATTTTATTGATCAGAAAGTTAAAAGAAATTGCATTTTTAATTCAACAATATATTAAAAAATTTGTTTGTATTGAAACAAAACATTCCCACAATTTTTGCAAAAATTATTAAAGAATTTTATGTTATGCATAGTATTTATTCTTTAAGTTATTCTCTTCGTGAAACGATATGCAAAAGAATTGCTAAAAATATTTCAATAATTAGAAATCATATTAAGAATCATTGTTTATACCAGTGTTTCTCAACCTTTTAGTATTCACGGCCCAATTTTCAATCATAATTTTCATCGCGCCCCCGCTCCCCACCGCGTACAATAAAATATATACACTAATAATGTATTTTGAGTATTTTGGCGCTAAACCTACACTACAACCTTAATTTTAAACTTTACAAATTATCAAGAATACCGAAATTTATTGACATTTTGCAACACCGATACTCAGCATTGAAAAAACAATGCCTATGCTTTTTTATTGCTCTTGCGTCCCGCCATGTCGGGCATTCTCTCGGTTTCGCGAGAAGTTTCGATTTGTCTGGAATTTGTTTGGTCAGCAAAAAATTAAGCTAGGAGCGTGAGCAGATGTGAACAAATGTTTTCTCATAGGAAGAAGGAGAAAGTTCTATGACGCCAATTTCAATTCCAGATAATCTCATTCGAGTCGATCCTTCTATCGCAATTGAATCTATTCTGAATGTGTATATTATATATATTTTCGTGTAATTTCAATTCACCGTATTAAATATTCACGGCAGCAGACTTATGCAGAATCATGGATAAATTTTTAAGCGGGCGTAAGCGAGCATTAGACGATAGACAAGCATCAACAAGTACACAGATGAGCGTGGTTCCGAAAATAAAATCAAGAAAATATTCTCAAGAATACTTAAATTTTGGGTTCACTAGTACTGAAGTAAATGAAGAAGAAAGGCCCCTGTGTATCATTTGCTCAAAAATGTTAGCGGCAGACAGCATGAAACCTAATAAACTTAAACGACATTTGGAAACGCTTCATAGTGAGTACGTAAACAAACCCAGAGAATTCTTCGAATTAAAATTAAAATCATATGAAAAGCAAAAATCATTATTTAAAAAACTTTGTCTGTGAATGAAAAAGCTTTAATTGCCTCTTACAAAGTTTCATATAAAATAGTCAGATGTAAAAAGCCTCACACCATTGGTGAAGAGCTTATTTTGCCAGCCGCGATTGATATTGTAGAAATTATGTTTGGAAATAATTTTGCAAAACAAATGCAGTCTATACCTCTTTCAAATGATACGGTAGCCCGTCGAATTGCTGATATAGCTGAAGATGTAGAGTGTCAGCTTTTGTCGAAGTAGAGTTACAAATTGTTTTCAATACAACTCGATGAGGCAACAGATAGTTATAAAGATGCTCATTTCATTGCCTATGTTAGATTTTGTGATGATTTGTCAGTAGTAGAAGAATTACTTTTCTGCAAACCAATGGAACTCAAAGCAACAGCACTTGCTTTATTTGCTATCTTAAATGATTTTATGAACGAGGCAAACATAGAATGGAAAAGTTGTGTCGGAATATGCACGGATGGTGCTCGTTCTATGTCAGGAAGATTCCAAAGTATTCAAGCACTTGTGAAACAAAAATCGCCACAGTGCGTCTGGACACATTGCATGATCCACAGAGAAGTTTTGGCTTCCAAAGAAATGAGTCCTGGTTTGAATATTGTGTTAACTACGGTTGTAACCGTAGTAAATTATATAAAAATGAGACCCCTGAAATCAATAATCTTTTCCTCACTTTATAAAGACATGTGTGCAGTACATTCAGCGTTACTATTTTATTGCGAGGCAAGATGGTTATCACGAGGGAAATTTTTGCAACGTGTTTATGAATTAAGAGAAGAAATCGACGTTTTCCTAGAAGAGGAAAACAGACCGGAAGCTGAGAATTTTCACGATAGTTTATTTGTGTTGAAATTGAGCTACATGATCGACTTATTCGAGAAATTAAATAACTTGAATCTTCAACTGCAAGGAGCAAATACACATATATTGGATACGAGTGATAAAGTTAATGATTTTTGTAGGAAATGGGAATTGTGGAGAAGAAATTGAAAGCAAGAAAACTTAACAATGTTTGCAAATTTGAATGATTGTATTAAAACTTACAAGGCTGAAGAACAACATGTAAAAGTTGTTTTTGTAACCATTGAAAATCATTTAGCAATGCTAGCAAAGAATTTTAAAAAGTACTTTCTTGCTGACGACAAACTGATATCAAGTTATAAGTGGGTGAGGGATCCATTTCAAAATACTCCCGAAGGACTCTCAATCGAAGAGGAAGAAACCTCCATAGACTTCACGGCAAGCGGCGAAACCAAAAGACAATTTAGTAATGAATCACTCTTTGAATTTCGGGCAGGAGTGGATGAGTTTTCTGCACTAAAAAACAAGGGCATTTCACATTCTACTACCATTTTCAACATCTTATCTTTGTGAAACTGGATTTTCTGAGGTGGCTTCTTTGAAGACAAAATATAGATCTCAGCTAAATATAGAAAAAGAACTGAGATTGTCTATTTCTAATATTAAACCCTCCTTCGAAAAACTTTGCTTTGAAAGACAGGCCCAAGGAAGTCACAGATAATTATTAAATTTGTTTTTAATTTAGTAGGTTGTTTTAATTTAATAAGTTAATTATTAAATATGTCGAAATGTATTTTGTTTTGTATATGTGTGTGTGTTCTGTCCTTTCAGTCACTTAATCAATTTTTTTAAATAGCATTTTCTCTTGGATATGCTCGCGCCCCCCATTAGTGTACTCGCGCCCCCCTAGGGGGGCGCGCCCCACAGGTTGAGAATCACTGGTTTATACATTTAATCAGTTTCTTGGAAACCATAATTTCGTTTAATGAAACAAATAAGCAACTCATATAATTGAAAGCATGAAAAAATAATTTCAATAACAATATAATATTATTTCGAATAAAGTTTTGAGAATTATTCCTGAATTTATATAGAAATGTATCAAAAATAATGCAAAATTAAACTAGTATTGCATATGTGACTCTACCCACTAATATTTTTTTAAATGAAATTTAAAATAAATTGTCTACCCTCAAAACAGAAATTTATATAATATTTATATATATAAATAGCCTCTGGAAAATTGAATTAATTTAATTTTTGAGTTTAACATCAATTAATGATAAATTCTGTATTTCTTAAAAATGTTTCAGTCAGTAAAAACATTTTTCTTAATGTTATCTTTGTAATGAACTTTAAAATTTGACAAAAATTATACATTTTAAGTTTTTTCCCTTATTAAATCTATCAGAAAAATAATCGCAATATGTACATATTAAATTTTCCATTGTGTTTGCTTTTAAATCAGGAATATTAATTTTTATGTGCATAATTAAATACTAACACTAAATACTTCACAATAAATTAAAAAAAAATTAGAGAGCAATATTTGTAAAATTTAAAGTTTGATGTCATAAAAAATTATTGATTTAAGACAATTTACGCCACTTGCAAAAAAGTCGATTGAAAATAAAAGTTGTAGTTTCTGTAATTGTATAAGAATATATTTGGTTTTAAATCTTTTCATTGGGTTAGCTTAAAATATTTTATTGAAGCATTAAAAAAGAAAGAAGTACATAATTTTAAGAGTCAACCAGAAAATGGTATAGCATAAATAAAAAGGCAATTAATTTAAAGTAAAACAGCTCATAATTTATTATTTTTACTTAATAAGAAAGAACTAATGAACCTGTTTTATATTTCGAAGTTACCTCTAATTTGGTAAAACTTGGTACTCCTTTAATTCCTATTAATAAAAAATATCTTATAATAATGCCAATAATTGCAGTTTTCCACGTTTATCATCATTGCATTCATGATGGATTTTTTTATAATGCAAAATGTATAATGTACACCTTATAAATATTTCTCAGCTTTCACAAAATAGTTCTGGCTAGTTATGAAGAACAATATCAACTTCAAAAATAATTTTCAATCATTTCAGATCAATGCTTTATGAGTTTAATCAGTGTAAAAGGAAATCGTGAGCAACAGAGAAAGCTTGTTATTTTCATAAATAAACATGTAATACTGATATTCTCTTGGGAAATGAAAAAAGTTATTTAAGATATTTAAACAACTATCAATAAATTTTAAACTAAAACTAATAAATTATTCCTTTTTAAAATAATTCATCCTATAAAGTCTTTTTGACATTTTTAAAATTTAGTTATAATACAATGAATTTCTAAAATATTGCTAATTTTATCTTTATGCATTTCTATATGACCTTTTAAATCACTGCAATATAAACTTACAATATAAATTCACAATATAAATTTTTAATAAATCATTTTACTTTATCCACTATTATAGCTTATTTTACAGAATATAATATCACACACAAAATTTTAATTTTTGTCTGAAAGATTTTTACGAGAATTACAACTGCATAATGAAAATATTTGCTTGATGAAATTCTTGTAGTCATTCATTTCTTGGCATTCTTCATGGCATTTCTTCTACCCACAACTTAGTTATATTTTCATGGAATTAAGTTCAGAAATCTTTAAATTTTTATTAAAATTTTTAAGTAACTAAACAAAAGTTAAAAAGAGAGTTAACAGAGAAAAGGATTTTCCTTATTAAAAACATTTTTTGTAGAAAACTTTCTTTCATAATATCACATTGAATGTATATAATTTGCTTATGAATAGAAACAATGTGTATTTATAAGGTTATGTTTACTTAAATATCAATTGAAGATAGCTAAATAAAGAGCACAATTGAAAAACAAAATTATTTTAATTTTCAGCAAATAGTCCCAAGGTTACGTCATAAACGCATTAGCAGAATAAGTCTCTTGGGAAAACTTATCTCAAAGACACTTTAAGGAGTGAATTAATAAAATATTTTACTGATTTTAATGAATATTTTCTCAAATATTTTTCTTAACGAATTTTATTCTTAAATTGCATTATAAATAAACGTGATTTAGTTCAATAGAAAATATCATTTAAAGAATTTGTAAATAAATGGAATTAATCAAAAAGAAAAAAAGCACTCAATTTCAAATGTTTGACAAAAGATTCTCAGTATTATATGAATATTATACTTTATAAAGGTCTTGAGGGAATTCAGTATATTTTGTAAATACACAATCACACTTATACCATTATTTTGATGTTTCCGCAAGATGTATTAAAAAATTATTAAAAGACTCAAGTGAAAAATTGCAGGTATATTTTTAATAACTCTCCTTGAACTGTATAAGCAAGAACTCATAATTCTCAGTTTGAATTTTAGAAAAATGTAAAAACTATGTATATCAAGATATTATAGGAAAATCTAATGGGATAAAGGGGCTTCACATTTTCCGAGTTTATATATAAACGTAAAATTTTACAAACGGAGAAAATAAGAAGTTATAAGTTTTCGCATTTAAATCGTTTAACTATAGTTTAAAAAAAATGTTTAATGCATTGTAGATTTCTTATTCTTATTCTAATAAGTTTATTTACTTTAATTTCGGCATATTTTGACTATATTTCATTCATAAAGGGTACATTGCTGGAAGTAAGAAATAATATTATATTTTTCTCTAGCTGCTTTAGTTTGAGATAAAACAAAAAGAATATATAAATAATATTCAGGAAACACTACTCAAGTATAATTATCATTCCTTTCATTGTATTCTTTGATTGCACTATAACATTTTTTACACTATTTTCTTGTTTAAACTTTTTAAAATTTACCTAGCACTTGTTGCAAAATATTGAGGAAAATGTTACTAATAATTTTCAAATCTCCATATGTTGCTCACAAATTATAACAGTAATTTTATATAATGCTTCCAATTTCATGATTTATATTGAAGTTTTAAGCATTTATTTTAAACTGCTTGCTGGATAAGAATTATTTGGTGAAAAAAGCCAAATATGCTATTTATTATATTACAATTAAACCACTGCCAATGTGGGCAGTTGAAATGTTTCAATTTATTTGTGTACAACTGTAAATTTCTTCTGGGAATTTTTTTTAATTATTATGTTAAAGCTTGTTAACTATGCGAAATTGTAAGTAAAATAATGTAGCACTAATAAGAAAACAAAGTAAAATACCAGGAAATTTAAAATTACGATGGAAAATGTATACGTTAAAAACAATATTGAGAAATACATATTCAAAAGCTAATTTCTTCTTGTTAGCTGCAAACTTCAGAACACACTTTTAACAAAATCATTTGTAAAAACGGAAATAGGCATAAAAATGCTTTCTCACTTTTTCTTTTGGAGAAAGCAAACATACGCTCTTGCAACTCTTTTTACCAAGTTTCACTTAATAAGTCTTATCCGTATTATTTGATGCGTGCTATGCATTAAACGAACCACTTAACGTCGAGTTTTTTTATCTATTATATGAGAAAAAAAGTTTGTTCAACAAACAATGTAAGAAATTCGTATTAAGTTGGTACCGTATTAATAAAAGCGTACATCGTAAACATTATATAACTGTAATTATGTATAATAAGTATCTAAATAAAGAGAATTTTGATGTCTTTAATTCTTTTTATATAGCACTACATAAAATCCTTAAAGAGCACAAGTATTTTAGTCCAATATAATGAATATATAGAATAAAGAACATTAAGATCAAATGTTTGTGCAAAGCAACATTTTATTTTTGATCAATATATTAAAGATTTATAAGGAACATTTGTAAGTTTAAAATAACAGAAAAAATCATGTTTATGATTATTATTTAAAAAATTATATATTTTATACTAGGAAGGAAACATTTAAAATTTTAATCTTTTTTTTATCTAATGTAACAGAATCTAATACTAAACTCAAAAACTAGTTTCTGTATTTTAAACATTTTCTACATTTGTTGACCTTTTTTTGCACTTATAATTCATGTATGGATTATTGAAACTATTTTTTTATTAAAATCTAATTTAATTTTTGAATTAAGACATTTATATTTGATAAAAATATATCATTAAATGTCTTTATTCTTGTGTTCATTAATATCTTAATAAACACAAAATATACCATTTAAAATAAATATAAAAGGGAATTTAACAGATACAACTGATTCAAAGATTCAAGTTAATATAAATCTCATAGTGGTTCAAAAAATAGTTTATGATAAAAGTAACTACGCAAGCTTATATCATATTTACAATAATGATGAAATAAAAAAACCCTGATATTTATAAACAACGATAATTTAAGTAATTAAATTCTGAAAAAAAGTCACTTGTTTCGTAATTTTACATTTTTTTATACTTATCAACTAGTTTTAATTCGAATGAATGATTCCATTTAAAATTTAATTTTTATATATTTGTATACTAATATTTTAAAATTTATGCTCTTTTATTTTGCTTTAATATTTATATTTTATCAATTTTATTCTCAAATCAACGAATTTATTTAATATTTAACTTATGCAAATAAAATCTATTCTAATGTGCCATATTTTTTCAATTACTTTGCAAATGTTTTTACATTCATTTTAAGCTGCATCCATACACTATCAATATTTCCCTATACAAAGGATCATCTGTAATTAAAATGTTCAGAATTATTAAAATCATAATGTTAAATAATAGCGGTGTTAAGTCTAATTTTATATTATTTTAGTGCTTTTTGTAAAATGTATGGGATAAATTGTTATCTATTATTCAGATTTATAAATACATATAAATACTAAAGTGATTGTGTTAACCTATATCTTTATTAATTGATTCTATTATTATCGAAGCACATTTCAATGCTTTTCTTGTTAACTATCTCTCAAAGTTTGTTTCATAGTATACTTTAAAATTGAAACATTAAGATTATAATCATTGATAATTATTTATTTTGTTGACTGAATTCTTCAAACTTTTGTAATTTATGTATATAAATAAACTTAAACGTATAGTTTAATCGCATGTTTTTGAAGCGTAAGAATATAAAGAATATAATTTATAGGTTATTTTTTTAATCAAACTAAACACATTCCTTTAATGCTTTAAGTAATGGAAATTTTCTACTTAAAGTGAATCTAGTATCTGGTATCATTGTGATAAAATACCTTTATTCATCATTGAATGCACAGAGTTTTCAACAAGAGGTTTCTCGTTCATAAAAACACCATTAAATTAATAGAAGCTCTTTGAATTTGTGCATGATTTGTAGGTAAAACTAATTGCTCCTTTGATCTTTTTCGGAAGTATATTCTATCAGAACTTTGCTTTCAATTGCTTAACCATTATCTGATTTGTTTGATAACTATTTTTAGATGCCTGTTAAGTTCAACATTTTTTAGTTGAGTTGTTAATGGGAACAAATTATCTCTCTGATTTCTGATGTATTTCTTGCTATTTAAGCGATATTTCTTTAATTTTCTTTCAACAAAACTTGAAAAATATACTTGAACAATATAATAATAAACATCGGAAATCTATTGATTTTATAGACTCTTATATCTTTGCAAAAATGCTCAAACTAAAAGTAATGTTTCTTAAGGAGCTAAAGGAATGTATTTTTTAAAATATTTTTAATAATCGCATTCATGGAATTTATTTTATTTTTGTTTCAAATTATTGTAAGAAGGAAATAACATAATTACTTTGAAATTAATAATTTCTGAATGAGAACAGTTTTAACTGATTATACATTGAATTATTTGATTAAATTAAATAAATTTTATCAACAGATTTCATTTTTGATTTTTGTGTATTTAATCATCTCGCATATTTATTTCATGAAGAATTTGGATAATTTTTTTTTCATTGATACAATGAACTTTTATTTTCTAATTCGTATAATCAGTACTAAGTTAAGTATCAATTAATTATAATTTATCAAATTTTAAAATATTGAATTATAAATCTTCTTTAAAAATAATAGGATATAAATCTTTGAAATTCTTATCATGATTGAACCCTATATAATAAATAAAACATTTAACATTTTGTATTATTATAAAAATTATTTTTATTGGTTATTTCATGCTCGTAATATCCTAATAATCATTTAAGATACATTTCTCATGCAAACAATCCATTATCTCTTCACAATCAAATTTTATTTTTTGAGACAAATTTTATTTTTAGTTTTTAGCAAAGAAATTTTATGTTGAAAAAGATTTTAAGTTCAGAAATTTAGACTTTTTGATAAATCAAGCAAACATTTTGCAAAAATTAAAAGCACATATTTTAGACATTTTTATTCATTGAATCATTATATAATTTACTGACTTCTAATAATATAAAGTTAATATAAAACTAAAAATATTATAAATTAAGATTGAAAAATATTATAAATTAGTAAATAAATCTAGCTGAAAACAACTATTATGTATAATTTCATGCATAGTATTTAATTAGCAAAATAAATTTGCTTGTTAAGTTTTATTTTATATCAAAAGCTAAATCTGAATTCTTTAATTACATTGTAAACTTTAACATTTATAAATTGCCGGTGTCATAATCTTCAGTCTTCATTAAATTCTATGAGACGCGGAAATAAATGTTTCATAATTTAAAGAAATATTTTGAGTTATGGATGTGAATTTAAAGTGCAGTTTTCGCAGTTATTTTCGCAGTTTTGGATTCAAATATCTCTTCAGGAATAAATGTCACAAAATATGTTTACGCTTTCAAAAACATTTGTATTAGATGAATTTATTTTGCTAAAAATGTGCTAGAAACACAGATATCAGAATAGTTGAAAGAAGTTGTCATGCATTCAAAACGAAAACTTTTAGGAAACATATGGATGCTATCTGGAGACTAGTGATAGTATTTCTAAAAAGACTTTCAACTTCTTTGCTTCGTCATTGATAATATTGATCGAATACTTTGTCTGGTAATGTTTGAAGCTTTAGAGAAAACTTTCAAAAGAGAGACACGGTCCTAAAAATATTTTACAGATGTTTACTAAACATTTATAATGTCCTTAAAATATTAAATAAAAATTGCCTTACTTGATTCGATTCATATTTGAACTACATTTTAAGAAAGTTTATTCTTAAAAGCAGATGCAAAAAGCATCTGCTTTTAAGAATATAATATCATTATTTGTATGTATATATTTTGTTAAAGATAAGTTCTATAATTTAATCACCAACAAAGCTGAAATAAACTTTTTTATTACATATAACTCATATTTATTAAATATGATTCAACTAATTAAAAATATTGAAAATTTTCAAAAAATGTGTACGTTTCTCTTATTTCTACAATTAACCATAAAATTAACTTGAATATATAATAAAAACGTGAAACCTAATAATATAATTTATTCATATTCAGCCAAATTTAAAGTGATAAATTTTATTTAATATTTTAGAAAAAATATTTCATGAAACAATTCCTTTTTGAGTCTTTCACACTTTCGTAATAAAAAATATAAAAGTATATGTACTTTTAGCTCACGATATATATCTTTATAACATTTTTTAAGGTTTCCGTGGCTCAAATGGTAAAAATTGGTGAAATTACTTTCTACTGGTATTTATTCTAAGAAAAATTTAAAATGACTAAATTAAAATAAATCTGAGTTCTTTAACATATAAAATTGAATTTTGAAAAGTCAAAATTATACTGTAAACATCGGGAGTTCTTATTTATAAAACAATAAAATTGCATGTACGGGAATATTTAACTGTCTGTAGCAAGAACAATATATTTTCCAAAAATTTTACATTTAAAATTTTCTAAATAATTAACTTTTATTTTGAGTTTGTCCACACAATTCTTATATAAAGTTTATACTTTATTTTCACTAGTTCTTATTTTAATAGAAAACAATTGATAGGATAATTATGAAAATTTCACATTCTTGGATGAGCCTGATTTTCCATTAGATACACCTTAGTATCACAGGAGTTCATTATCATAATTGAAGTATAAGTTGTTTAATACCCTCTTTATTAATTTGTTAATTTTAAACTTGGGCATTAATAATACTCTTTGCATGGTATTTAAGATCCAAAAATAGAAAATATGCAGATTATCCTGAGAAGTAAAATATTTGCAAAATAAACTCAAGAATCTTTATTAAAAGATAATTGTTACATTTAATGCTACTTTACTTTCATATTAAACACAATTTTCTTATCAATTTTTCTTGTTAAGTTTTTTTGTCAAATCTGTGAAAATTGCTTTTAAGACAAAATTATCTGAAATACTTATTTTCCCTTTTTCTACTAATACTGAATTCTTAAATCTTTGTAGAGACA
>JAPDSC010085642.1:9985-29221 GCA_026290005.1 Latrodectus geometricus | reverse complement strand
GTAAATATAAAAATATATATATATATATATATATATATATACTTATATTTACGAGAATTTAAATGCAAAAAAATCTTTATTAACTTTAAAGTAACTATTTGTCAGATGTCGAATTTTATTTTGAAAATATTTCGTTTGCTTCATAATTAAATTGTACTGCTTCTAAATTAAAAAGCAGTACATTTTATGTATGCATGTAGAATTTAGTTTAAATTATTTTTTATTTCATGATGACTTAAAAATTTGTTTACTGCTATTCAAAATTATAAATAAATATTATGGAATAAATTAAGATATATAATTCTATTATTTTAAAAGCTCGTATTGCGTAGCAAAGCTTTAAGAGAAAATGTGTAATCTGTATCAAATCATTATGATAAATTTGAAGATACATTAAAATTTGTACAAAAAAACCAAAAATATCTGTTTTTATGCATTATGTTTGTATAATGTAAGATATTCCTTAAAAGATTCATTACCTCTCGAATGAACTACAGGTTTTCTACATTAGCATACCTCAAGTAATTATTTTGTTGCTTTTTTATAAGTTAAAGTAACTATCTGTAAGAGATATTTGTTTATGCCAGAAAAATCACTATTAGAAACATTGCTTTTTGCAAATTAGTCTGTTTAGTAATATACGATTTGATGATTACAAGGAAGTACATCCACTACATCACCAGATGTATATGGTTCATTTTTATTTCAGTTTTAAACCTGCGTTAAGTTAGATTTGGTTTTTAGTGAGAGTGAAGAAGAGTGCTGTGCCATAGGAAGAAAGTTAAACTGATGTATATATTGAAAACAAAGATGGCATATCATAAAGATAGGAAAAGAAATTGAACATTCTCATAAAGTAGAGGGAAATAATCTTCAAAATAAAAGAACTTATGAATTATCTAAAAATCTAAGACATCCTTACTAACTAATTACTCGGGAAAACGCAAAAATGTTAGTGTAACATTGAATAAAATCTTTATATTTTTAGAACAAGATGGCATAATATTTGAAATCTATGTACAAAATTAGAAGATTGGATCTCTGATGAAATATAAAAATTGGAACCGGTTGCTTATTTTAGTATTTGTATTTATTGTACAGTTTTCTTAATGCATTATTATGTCTGAATGCTCATTTTCAAATTATTTGTATTTAGATCATTCTCTATGATGAAAAAGATTCAGATGGTCCTGATACATGTAATACATATTAATATGATATTAGGGAAGAACTGGTGAACTTTACCAAAAAGAATTTTGGTGTTGATAATCACATAATTTATGAAGCTTTTAGTATCCGTTTAACGGTACAGTTGGTTTTTGAGTTGAATAATTTATATAATGCTTCATATTATTCCACATTAAAACAGAAGTATATCCTTATTTACGAAGGATTTAAATAAATCCATTCACACACACATTTATAAGAAAATCAAATCCATAATTTTTGCTAGCAACAGCGATGAGCAGGGGAGAAAGTTTTACAAATACTCACTTTCCTAAGCTCTATAGAAAATCTTTGGGGACAAAATGTATGATTTGAATTATGATTCTGTTATTAAAATATAGTCAGTCTTTGGCTATGCATGGAGTAATTTAAAGCCACCATCCTTCATCGAATGTACCAGGAATCATATTTTCTCTCTCGCTAACAAAAATGGTTAATTATTGAATATTATATATTTATGTAAGATGAAATATTACATTATTCATTTGTTAATTTATTATAATAAATTAATTCAATAATTTTATATCTTTACTTATATTAATATGAATAATAAAATTATTTTTAATTACATGAATATATATATTTCTATATAGTTATTATGAAAATCAGTTATAGATTTATACTTATGTTGAGCACTGTTTTGTAACAATAAATACATGCAAACCCAAGACAAATCTCGTAAATGTTTTTAAACATTAGTTTTAAATGAAAATTTTTAAAATACAATTGTCAGGTAAACTACTTAACGATTACGAATTTAAATGATTATAAAAAGTTTATTATTCACTCAGATGTAAATGAAAAAAATGCTTAATGTATCATTTAGATACAATGCGTAAAAAGATGCACTATTTGACGGGGGTATAATTACCAATAATATCATTATCAATATCCCCCAACGAGTTTAATTTTCTTATTTTTTACTTCAAATCTTAATTTTTTTTATTGGTGTACTTTACCAAAAAGAATTTTGGCTTTAATAATTACATTAGAGTATTATAAAACAAGTTTCCAACTCTTTCTTTTTGCGACATGTTGATCAGAAAAAAAAGGAAATCGAATTTTATTTCTAACAAATTTAATCTAGTAAAGAATGTTCTTAATTGGTTATTTAAAAAACGTGTTTAAATGTGATTTCAACATTATTTGTTTATATATGTGGTATTCTTCATAATAACTCACATTTTAATTTCCTTTTCAAAAGCTAAACACAGTACGGAAAATGTTTACTGGAGTATCTGTAATTTGCTGAAAAAGTAGCTGGAAAATTACAAGTGTATTATGTAACAGCCAATCATTGTTTCTTGCCAAGAAACTTTAAAATTGTCAATAACTAAGAAATTAGAATTTTGCAGGTTTTCAAGATATGCAGTTAAAGGGTGTTTAGAACTTTGGTACGAATTTTTTCGAAACAGCCGTGGTTTCTAGAAAATTAAAAACAGGATACTAATAGCTGGCTTTCAAAGTGCATTGAAGAGAGAATCAATCATAGATATACTCGTTGAACAATAATGTTGAATATTTCGGCCTATACTATTTTGATGCAACAGAGCTTACCTTATTAACCATTTATGATTTTCAGTGGAGAAAATATGACTTTTCCTTAATGCATTACTATATTAATATTTTCAAAAAAGTTCAAAATTATCAAATATCCACTTGAATCTTGAAATCTAGCTTTCTACTTGCCATATAGAACAATAATTATGTTGACAAGTAAAGATTACTGGAGATAACCTGTGAAAATGTAAATTTGACTGATTAAATAATAAATTTTTTTGATATTTCATATTTTTGCACTTGAAACTATGATCATATATTTCAAAGTCAAAATATTAAATGACACAACTAAATTTTTTAAATTTAAGACAAAATTTCAATACATATAAAAAGTTAAATACTCATAGCTTTTACAATCGAAATTTTCTTTGGGCACTTTATCTTTGAAATGTTGCATTTAAAATTTCATTACTAGAATTATTAATACAATAATTATTAATTATTGTACCATATGCTCATACTTTTTAACGAATACTATTAAAAATTATTCCAGTGATTCCAAATTTAATTTTGCATTGTATAAAATATACTTTCAAAATAAATTTGTTTTTAATTATTTTTAATGTTTGTCTAAATGTTTAATTAGCATAATAGGCATGATATCTGAATCCTATTTTTTTACTTTAGGTTTCCTGAAGTATTTCATGGATTTGTGAAGACACCCAAACGGTCGAAAGTGAGTAGAATCTGACTGAACCATTCAAAAAATTACTCTTATTTATTATTTAATTAAAATTTAATTCTTTTAATAAACTGAACACGTATAATTTGAAGCTTTCAATTGAAAAAAATTGCGTTCACATATATTCCTTTACTTAAGCACTTAGAACTCCAAATATCTTTCTAGAAAAGAAACAGTATTATCGCCAACGTCGGGAATCAATTATGCATTTATAATACTGAAGCAAATTTTGCTTTAGGTAGACATAAAAATCACATTTTACTTTTTTGATAGATTATCTTAAGGAAAATATTTTATTCATTAATGAAAAATTTAAAAAATACACAAAAGCTAATATATATTTAGAGTATATTTGAAAATCACTCAACAAAGAGGCTTTTATATTTGTAAATTTACTACATTTCAGTTCACAGCGTCTTGCTGTAATCTAAAAACAGGAACCAAGCAGGAGATTGTCATGCTATCTCCAGAGGTAGCATTTCAAATAAAGTGCATTACATTTCATGACATATTTTACGCCCTCTAGCCCATTAGTAGAGACGACGGATCTTTGATTGGGTC
The DNA here is from genome assembly GCA_026290005.1 of Latrodectus geometricus. NCBI lineage: Eukaryota > Metazoa > Arthropoda > Arachnida > Araneae > Theridiidae > Latrodectus > Latrodectus geometricus. The sequence continues at coordinate 25,191 of JAPDSC010085642.1, read as the reverse complement.
AGGATTCGAACTCATTACTCTCCTATAAGTAGTGGTGACCTGGTCCTATTCAACCAGGCCAGTTTCTTAAAATGTTCACAATAACAAGGGTATGAGATAATTTTTATTTATTCAAATTTTCAAATAAAATAAGTAAAATTGATCCAAAACTACGATGCTAATTAGTAATTATTTCAAGAAAAACCAATAATCATTATTATTCATACTCTCAAGCTCTCCTCACAAATAAAGAGTTGCATCTTAGAACTGCTATATTTCTAATTTATTCAGTAAGTTTCCACTACATGATAGGTAGGAAAAATATATTAGTCAAACAGTGACATCAAGTAATGAGGTGCATAAAATTTTAGATAGGTATATAGAAAATAAAAACATTTATGACAGAAAAAAGTCTGAGAAAGAAAAGATTTTTTTAAACATAACTCATACTGTTATTTTTAATCAAAATTGACACTCTTATCTTCGTTTACATGTTGTTTTTGGAAGGTACATTTAACTTGAATGTATTCAGCCTGCTAAATTTCAATAACTTTAAACTAATTTGAATAACTCGTTAATTTTAGATTAATATTAAATCGTGATATAAGCAATATAACATTTGTAATCTAACGATTGTAAACTAACACAATTGTAATCTAACAAAGAAGATATTTTTTCCTTAACAATTTGCTGTGTCAATTTTTTGTCAAAGAAATAGCATAAAAGGTAAACTCTAGATTTTTATGGAAACAATATATAAAATTTTGAATTAATTTTTTATGTTACTGAAAACAATTTGTTCTATGCAAAAGAAATGATTAAACTGTTAAAATTAAATATTTCAGCAATTTTTAATTTTTTAATTAAAATTTTATGAACAAATAGTGTGCAAATCTGTATTGTAAGAAATTTTGCATGATTAAATACTCCAAATGTTACTAAAATTTGTATACTCAGTGTAAAAATATATTAACCATTTTTAAAATTTTTATATAAAAAAAGAAAACGAGCAGTATAATTTTCTTTACAGATAGTACCCTTATTTTCTAGTTTTAATTAAAAAATACACAAAGTTATATAGTGAATTTTATTTCCACCACTAAATAAACTTTTTTTTGCATAAAATTTTTTATTCTTTTTATCAATAATAATTATGGAATTATGAATAAGGATTCTTATTTTTTATTTAGAAAATTAATCTCATGAAATATTTTTTATACATCGGATGAATATAACTTGCGTTATATGCCCTTATTTTTCGCAAATAACTTGGTTTATTCATTTTCAATTAAACTTTGTCGATAGAACATTTAATCTTTTCTTATAGCAATTTACAAATTTTATGCTTGCACTATGCATGATTCTTTTTATTAAATAATTATTTAATAAATGACAGATGATAAAAATCAGGTATGTGATTTCTTTCTATATTAACATACATATTTTATCACCCTCACTTCGATGTTGCAAAAATTATTTTTTTTTAATTCAGTTACATTTCTTCCATTAAATAACTACCGGGAAGTGTTTTATGATTCTTTTTGAACTCGTATATACATACATATAAAATATATGTGTGTATATATGATATATGCGCAAATATATAAACATTGATGAATAAAATTACTCGAGTCTGTTCGACAACAGTAAAAACTAGAATGAACTTGAAGAACATATAAAAAAATCAGGAGAAAGAGTTGGTTTTAATAAAGTGTAATATATACTCACACACAAATATAGTTCATGATGGCGTTAATAATTTCAACAAAGTGTAGGCAAATATATAGGCACTGTATACTCAGTAATTATAGCAGCGAAATACATTTTGTAGCTCTCAATGATGTTAAGTAGGGCAGCTTCTAACTTCTATGACGAAAGGGCAATTAAAGAAACGTCTTTTAGAGGAATGATTTTTGTAATGTGATGATAGAGATCTTTTAAACTGGATCCTATTTGGAAATCAGAATTTATAAAATCATTATTATAAATTAAAATTATTATATTAAATTAACATTCACAAATTGTTAACATAACATCATTATAAAAATTGTACATTAATTTATATCTATTTTATACATAAGATTTTGATGTTCAATTAGTGCTCCGGCCATCACATTAACAGATTGTGATTTTCGTTTCTACCTTGGAAATACATGTTTATAATGTTGGAAAACCCAACTTAAAGTATTGGTATATAAAAAATATGAAGAGAGAGAGAGAGAGAGAGAGAGAGAATTATCACTAGCAATCATAAGCAGCATCTATTGAATTATATCTTTATGCATGCTTTATATATATAATTATCATGATTTCAAGAATGATGCTAATTATTGAAAGCTAATTAAAAATAATTATTTTTTAATGAATAATTTTATAATAATTTGTTACAGCAATTTATATGGTAGCATTATGTTCTATTATTTTTAAATCAATTTATATAATTTTTATGGTATGGTATATTTTCTTTCTAACAGCAGTAAATTTTTACTTATTGTCTTCTTCAATATACAGTTTCATTTCCATAATTTACAAATCTTGTTAAATTAATAATATAGTTTGTGAAGTAGAAACTCCAAATATTATTAAATAAAAGTTAAATGTTAATTATGTAACATCTTTTTTATCATCTATAAAGTTTAGATAATTTTCTTTAAGTTTGAATTGTTTGAATTGACATACACTCTTCGATTTAAATTTTCATTTCAAATATATTTTGCAGGATTTTTGTCTCTCAACTGAATTTTATTATTTATTTTTTTTATTGTCATTAATAAAATATTTGTATTTCATATTTAATTAGATAATTCACTAAAAATAAAAGACTACAAATCAAATGCTCAGCTATGTTTTCTGAATTTATAAAAAAATGAAATTAATCTTAAATTCCGAGCATTTAAATTTAATTACTTGTTTTAAAGTAAATTTTTAGTTTAATATTTCATGTAAATTGATTTTTGTATGCTTCGTGAATTAAATTAATTTGCAAAACAGGGATAATACATTTTAAATAAATTGGAAGAACAACTCCATCAATCATATTTTTTTTAAGTTACATTCTTCATTAAGAAAGATTTAAATATTTTAAGTTTATTTTTAAAACTAATTAATTAGAATTTCATGAAAGACAAAGTTTAAAACAGACAAGAGTTCTTAGAAAGATAAAAATAATTTTAATTGCTTAACACATCGTATTAAATTTATTACTAAGAAATGTCAAAAATTAAAGTATGAAGTTACACTTGTAATTTCTTTTGTTAAAAACTAACAAACTTTTTTTTGAAACTTTCGTCTCATTAAATTTGTTTCTTTAAGTATGTATGCTTGATTTTTATCTAGTTTATTGTATTTATTGATTAGTCAAATGATTATATTATCAAAAATTTTTATCATGCTGTATTTTATTGCTATCAAGTGATTTCCTAACACGGCATTATTCTTTAATATTGAATTTTGTCTGTAATAAACAACTTATTTATTTATAAATTATTATTTATCATAATCTGAACAATATATTTTAAAAATATAATTTTATAAAATCCTGTTCCAATACAAGCTATACTACTTTCTGGGAAATTTTCCTTGACTTACTGAGAAAAGAATCTATGTTTTAGAAAGTAATACTAGTAAAATTAATTTTTTTCTCTTGTGAAAAATCTGTTTTCTTTTTCAATACTTGCAATTGTATTGTAAATTGCAAATGTACTTTAAGTTTAAGTAAAAACTTATAATTAAAAATATAAGAATAACACGCATTTCCTCTCCTCAAAATTATCATTCCATCCAAAAATTAAATTAGAATACCCAATTTAATATTTTATCTTAAAGTATGTATATTTAATTCATAGAATAAATAACGCAAATAGCAAATTTTTATAATTGATATTTGCGATTGTACTATAATAAGTAAACTGAAATAAATTGGAAGTATATTTAAGGGATGAAAAAAATTTATCTAAAATATGCATGTTGTTTGTGAATCATTACTTTGAGACAATTGTGTGTCTTAAGATATTTTACGTATAAATATACCCATATTTAGGAAGCATTGTAGATGAACATTGTGTTCTGTGATAGGATATGTAAGAATTTAATGTTTGAATCAATTTTTAAATATGAATATATGGTCTTTTGTAAATTATTTCCAATGAGTATTTGAATAACGTTAAAGTGATATTAGACATTGTAATTAAGCATTCCTGTACAGCAACCCTGTCATACGTTCTTCCTTCCTTTTTTTTCTTTTTCCCCCCTTTTTTTTTCTTTTTTTGTTACAGCAGTTAGAAAATATTTTTGCTTTATATTTTAAGTAAATAAAATTAAGTGGCTCTCTTACTAATTTTTTCTGTTTGATAAATTTATAATAATTTTTTATGCTTTATAGAGATATAACTTTTATATAGCATTAGTTGCATTTTTATTGAAATCATACAGGTTTTTGTTTTTTATTTTAACTCCATTTTATTAGATTTTTAATCAAAATATATCTAAAGTAAATTCAATAAGTTGATAAAAAAAATTCCGTATTTTTGTATCAAGTGATTAAACTTTATTTAATGGAAGAAAATCTTTAATCTTCTTTTTTATCATATTTTTCTGCTTAGAATCCGGAGGCTTAGATTTATATTCTAACATACATTTCACAAATTTGAACAATTTTTCTTGTTCAATGTCTTGTTAATGATTTCAGTGGGACACACGCCCAGTTTTAAAAGAAAAACAAAATACTCACATATTTGAGGTAACAAATATCTAACCTAGAAAGCACGATGACAGCTGCGTGCCATTCTTCGCGCCCCCCTATCCCTTGTAAAGCGTCCCAGAGTTTCTAGCCAATTAACCCGCTTTTCCCTTGTCTCAGAGATTTCTCGGGAAGAACTACATTCACAATTGGAACTTTTCAGAGAGAGGGAAGGAAACCATTCTTTTAAGAGCAAAATCCCTCTTAAGAAGATAAGAGGACTGCTTTTGATTAAAGTTTGAGCAAAGTAGAAAACTGTATTTGGATGCAGCAAAAATGTATATCTGCTTATGGATAATTTCCTAAATACAATATAATATATGAAACTAATAAATTTAAAATATTTTTGAAAGGAAATTGAATATTTGCTTGCATTATTTAGTAAGTGCTTCACTCGTTTATGATACGTTTGATTTACCTTTTTAAAATCATTTTAGTCTTTATTAATTTCTTTGTCATAGTTGCTTGAATGTTTAATTTGTAGTCCGTTCTTTCCAAGATAAAAATAAATTTCTCTTTGAGAATTTCAATTTTACACACATTAAAAGAATGAAGCATTTAGACTTTCATAAAATAAGACTTGTTCAAAAATGTTCTTTTCTAAATAAAAAATTATTAAAGTAAAAGTAACAATGTAGTCATACTGATCAATAAATATTATACTATATAAAAGAATCCCTTTGCTGTCTTATTCTACTGATAATTATTAAAATAGCACATATATGTTTAGTTTATGACAGCAATTGTGAATTTCAGAGCATCTGCAAGATGATACTGTATTTCAAATTTTTATAATGTATTATTAAACAAAATTTTCTTTTCTGTATTACGTAAATCATCAGAATGTACATACGTTTAAATTACGACATTTATTTGATACGCTGGGCGATTAGTAAATTTTTGCTCTACCCAAACATGAACAAAGGATTAATTTTATATATTGCAGGCAAATAATTTACAAAATATAAAAGTGCTGGAAAAAATATATCGATGCAAAAACGAAAATAAGCTTTTTTATATTTTGTAGTTGCTATGTTTTTACTCATTATTATTTAATATTATAAATCAATAAATTATATATTCGATTACAAAAAAAAGAAATCAATTATTTTTGTGATGTATGGTTATTGTGATTGTGATGTCATAAAATATCGGTCAAACATTTTCAGTTTTATGCTCATTAATAAGGTGACGCTCCGCACTAAACTACGTTTTTTCTCTTCTGTCCATTCAATTGTGAGTTACAGGCTATTAAAAATTGAAGTCAACAAAAAGAAAATTTGTTACATTTTACAGTTTTTATTTAATGAAGATGGAAAAGCAAATGAGGAGGCTGAACCTGTTTAATTACAATCAAAATTTTTATTCAATATCTAAAGAAATTTTTTCCTATTTTAATAACAAATATTATTCAAAATATTAAAAATATTCTTAACAATTACATGTTAAAATACACCAACTTCTTTGAAACTATCAAAAATTTTAAAAAGCACACCGATCAATAACTTTTAATTGTATTTTATATATATATATATATATATATATATATATATAGGTCGATTTGCCGTTAACATATTGATCAATTAAAGAGATATGGATTATGTTCGAAGCAATTACTTAAGAAAAAATTTTATTATGAGGAAGCAGATTAATATCTTTAATCTCATTTTTCCACATCGAAAGCAGCAAACAAATCTGTTTTTTTTTTTTTTGCTGGGGTAGTCAACGATACTCAAATAATGATTTTACTTTTATGCTCATGAAGCAAAACTAGAGAATAATAAAAATCAACTTTTCACTGACATGAATTTAATTCCGAAATATTCATCTTAGATATTGTAGGTGCTCTTAGGCATTTTGAAAAAAAATCTTAGATGCAAATGGATAAATATCAATGAATTATTCGCATGGATTCTATTTGACAATGTTTAATTATTGGTTTTGCGCAAAATCACAAAAAAATTTAGATCAAATAGTTTACAACTACAAAGCAAAAAATATTAAAATTATGTTTCATTGGCATTGATGCTCTTTTAATATATTTAAACTATTATAACTATATTCAGAGACATCTAGCATTTTTTGGACTTCAGCAAAGCTGTGAAAGTTCCTGCCTTGAGGTTTATTTACATTAATAAGATTTACATGAATAGAATATCATTTAATTTAGCGTTAATAAATAGAGAGAGACATGTTCACTTTATACAGCCAGTTTTAAATAGAAATCCCCAGGGGAATTATCACTGATGAGTTTTCAGTAATGCTTTTCTATGTGATTATTGCATCTCTTGGTTGATATATTCTCGTCCTTTCTTCCATGTTTTTACGTAGAATTCTATTACACTGAATAGAAAGGATTAGAAATCTGATTTTTTTGATATACGATAAATCCTCCTTAACAACAGAAAGTGATATAGCTTTCATTGAATATTATGGCAAAATGCTATCATTATATTTAGTTATACATATATTTTACTTGAGGCAAGGCTTAAATATTGGTGGAAAATGAGATGAAATAATAAAAATATTAACCCTAAAAAAGCTTACAAATATAACTGATGCCAAATTCATATATTTACGAATTTAGATATTAACATCTCTGTATTGTTTCTAATTATTCAGAGGAAATGTAGTCTATACTCTTGATATATAATGAGAAGAATTTTTAGTTATTTTGCAAGAATATTTCTTTAATTATCAACTGCATTTTCTCTGAAGATCATTAAATAATTTTACGAAGATAAACTAGAAATGACAACTTGACACTAATTCAGAGTTTGAAATAATAAAGCAAATAGGAAAAAATATTGTTTCTTATTTGTGAAAAATAAAATCCTTTACTAATTAATGCATTGCTATTTTAAACAGAGGTTCAGCTCCATTTTTAATTTTCTTTGTGTTGATATATTCTGCAATAAATATATTCTGCAATAAATACTCATCTTTATCTTATATGTAAATATAAAAAATTCATTTATTCGTTTTATTTATATTTATGTATTTACAAATATTCACACAACTTGTTAAATGAAAGCAAATAAAGTATATATGTCCTTTTTATAAATATAAAACAATAAGTTTTAAAAAACACTTTTAAGAAAAGTAAACTTTTAAGTTTAAGAAAAACTAAAAGTTTAATTAAACTTGATGTTTAAACTTTTCAATGTTACAAAACATCATTACAATTAAATAACAAAATTTTATGAATGTAATTTATATTAAACAATGGTAAATTATATTTCACATACTCTAAAGTTTATATAAAATTGCTGTCAATAAAAATTAACACAAATATTTTATAAAAAGTTAAATAACTTTTTGAAAACCTATGAAAAAAAGTCTAGAAATTTTTTATTTCATTATTCATATGCAGAGCATTTTCACGCTATATTCTTCAATATTGAGAGACTTAAATCATTGTTCTATATATACGTGAAAATAGAAAATACTTTGGTCACACATTGAGTTGATATGAGAGACCAAACTAAATATTTTCAGTCAAATGGTCGAGGTTTGAATCCGTAAAAAATATATGTGAGTGATTTTATTGTATTCCTTGAATGTTAAATATGTTCAGTTTACAATAATTAGTTTATAACATTAAAAAAGGTAGGAAACTAGTAGGAAAACAGAAGTCAGTTTTTCAAAAATGACATGTTTATTCATTAAAATTAAAAAAATTACTTTTAGCAGTTATAATACCAACTGAGTTTTCAAAATTGTTAGAGAAAATGTACTCAACTACAGGTGTGCTTAATTTATGTTTAGCATAAGATTTAATAATGAGAAATACATCCCAAATACGTATTACTATAAAGTTATACTTAAAATAGGTATACTCTTCCAAGTACAACTCAGATAAAAGGGTATAATGTACATATATATCTATATGAATAATTGATTGCATATATGTAAAATATGATAGTAACAATTGTTTAAATACGTAATTATCAATATTTTTAAGGAAACTTGAAAGAAACATATGTCGATCTCTAATGATGAATGTGAATACTTATTTAATAATCTATGCTTCTATTAGACCCGAAATAGCTTTTATATTTAGCATTTATTTTCCAAACAATTTATGAATGATTAACTAAGAAGAATGAGCATAAGAGTTTATTTTGGATTTCGCTTTATTTAACCGACGGACATCTGAAATGTAAGCATTAATTTCGAAAATAATGTGGTTAAAGCTTCTCATGCTTTGTTGACTTTTAAGATATTCTTTATTCGGGGCAATGAAAGCAGTTTTGAACTATGCCTTTAACACGTGACGGAGTTGGATTAGAGCCAAAGTCATCCGAGAACTGCAAAAGAAACTTAAGAAAAGGGAAAACAGAAATGTGGAAATTTACAAAAAAAGGAGATGAGAGAAAAAGCTTTTTCACTATGCGTTGTGTCGAAAAAATGTCGGAAATTTTTAAGATAAAACATTTTCATTATATAGGGCATGTGTTTTATAAATGATTAAGTGCTGTCTGCTATATTCAGTACATGTATTAATGTATTATATTATCATTATATATTATATTATTTATGTAGTTCTCTGGCAGAAATCTATTACACTTGCTTTTAAAAATAATTATCCTGTTAATATTGGCATATGTGCGTAAAACTAATAGTACCTACGACTTTCAAAATCAGTAGATCAGTTTCAAATAATATTAAATGTAATCTAAAAATAAGCACTAATAATCTAAAATACTGTAATAAACTTTTATTACATTGCAGCTAGAAATAGAATACAAAAATATTGTAGTTAGTAAACAGGCTTCATTGTTTAAAACAATACAGTTAACTGGAAAACCAGATATAACTATCTTAATATTGATTAAGTTTTACCATTCTTTAAAGATAAAATTCTTATCTTAAAATTTTTGTTGAATCTATTAATTCTAATTAAGTGTTCATGTAAATTTTCTCTGAAGACAGATTTATACATATATATTCACAATTTTATTTTTGTATTTAAATAGAATTCATTTTAAAGATGTTACTTATCAGAGGAGACGGTATTAGTTTTATTTATTATTAAAATTAAAATTAATTAATTATTAATTGTTATTACAACATTACTTTTTATAACAACATTACAGATTTAAAAATAAATTGAAAGGCCAATATGTTTGGACAAATATATATTAAGTAGGATTTCCTAATGGTTGTCAAGACAAATTCTTTAGCTTTATTCACATAATGGGAAATAAAACGCAAATCGCTCTTAGGTATATTGATTTAAAAAATATGAAGGCTTAAAGAAATGATTTTATTCATAAGCATTTATTACTTTTTAAGTGAATGAATTCTTATATTAAAATATTTTTCATTTTTCCTTCACGTTTTTTAAAAATACGTGTGTTTTTGAATAAAAATCGTACATGCTTACTGCATAAATTATCAACATTATATTATATTTGGTATTAAGGTATTTCTATATAAGTTTGTTCCTTTTGTAGTATATTTTAGCTTAGATGCCAAGCTTGGGTGATCTAATTTTTTCTTGAAGCAAGGTATCCCCCCCCCTTCCTTTAGAGGCACCAAATAATACCGTGCGTTTCTAAAAATATGTTCTACCGTTTGTTTGTTCTAAATGAGCTTAACTTCAGCCTCATTTTGTTGAGACTAATGTTATAATAAATTTCTAGAATTTGCTTTGGTTATGACAAATTTCTTGAATTAGCTTCAAAATTGTTTGACAAAAAAAAGTAAGTTTGCATTTCTTTGATGAACTTAGTATAAAATATAAATTTAATTATTAAAGTTATAGTAAATTAAGCAGAAATTGAAATAATTTGCTCAAACTTCTTAAGCTTTATAATTTACTAAATTTTATGTGAAACACTTTTATTATTATCTAGAATTTTTCTATCTTTTTGTGTGTAATTTTTAGAGTATATATTTAAGTTTATTTTGATGATAACTCAATATTTATAGCAGTCAAATTATACTTAAAATATTTTTTCACTCACTGAATAAGAATTTACCTTAATGCCGAGTTGCTCATGCAAGAATAAAAAATGGAGCAGAATGGTAATGATTTTTCATACATGTTAATTGTTAAGCTCAATGATACAAACTAAATGCCTTTGCATTCTTAGATACAATTTAATGGAGTTTTAGAGGTACGTTAATGGAAATATTTTTAACTTATTTTTTTACATTTTAAGAAAATTTTTTTAGTTATTATTAGAAGTAATAAACCATTTTTACTTTAAGTAAAGAGACTTGGGCATATTTTTCATGAACCATAAAGAATATATTATACTTTTCCTTTCTAAATACATTCTTCATTTTCTATTTTTATGAGATTAATTATAGAAGAATATTTCTATAAGTTTCAAAGAAATCTTTAAAATGGCAATACTATTAGTTGACTAATTTTAATGGTAGGACGAGCAAATTTGTGTACTTTTTAATTAATTGAATTTTATATATTTCTTGTTGAATAAAAGAGTCTTTAGCCACAGTCACTTAACTTATCTTTCTCTCTAATAACCTTTATTTATTAAAATGTAAGAATTAATCATTTTATTATGTGAATACATTAAAACTTGTATTTAAGTCATCATTTGAAATATGAAATATTTTGTAATAGCTTAGTATTGGAACATCAAATCATTAGTTTTTTTTATCATGCTATATATTATATAAATCATTAGTTTTTTTGTCATGCTATATATTTTGAAATATGTGTTTTATTATTTGTAATTTACGTAAACCTCCTTTACGTATTTTGATCATCTGCTTAAAGGTCCAAACTCGTTTTTACTATTTGTAACATTTCTACTTTATTGTTTTTAATAGCACATGATAGATGATAAGTAATAATTGTATGACTAATTTATGAATGGAAAATTATAATTAAAAAGTTATTTAGTTAAGTTATGTATATTTTAACACATACATACGAGTGTGTGTGTGCACACCAGTTTTTCCCATTTTATCTATCCATTTAAACATTAAACTTAGCAAAAGTCAAATAAATCAAAAAATACATTTTACTTAAATATCTTTACCCTAGTACTATCGATAATTACGGTTATAAACATTTTTCGCTTATAATTTATTCTTAGATGATATCGTTGTTACACCTACTGAATCTATCACTTTAAACATTTCATAGTTGAAAAACCTTGAATGGCTAAAGTTCACCTACAATTAAGAATTTATTCCATTTTTAAGGCAAGCTGTAACTAAAAAAATCACTTTGTAAATTAATAGACCATTCAAAATTTTAGTAGAATATTTTCATGTATTTTTATAATTTAACTTCACCTTTTATCATATCAAAAACAAGATGTGCAGAAAGAAAAACAAACTGGCAGAACAAAACGTTAATTACCCAAATTTGCTTCAGATGCGAACAAAATTGTAAAACTACTCTTCGAAATCTCTAGGATGATATTTTCCAGAAATCCCCTTATATTAGAAGAAAAACTATTGTAATTTAATTTAGAAGCACAAATTGTACAAAGGAATAAAGGAAACATTTGTGGTGCATTATTTTGATATTTTCAACTACATCGTAGGAAAACAAAGACTTTGTATACTCTTATTTACGAGTCATCATGATCTACAGATGAACAGAGTTATTATTAAAGCAACATATTTCTCAGAAGAACATAGTTAGCGTTTTTCAGCATAATTTTAAGTTCAGTTTCAAATTTTAATAACCATTTTAAAAATTTTTATTTTCCCATTCTATAAATATTTTATTCAGTGGATTCTGCTTAAAAATCTTTTATAAATTCTCGGTTTTTTGATAGCGAAGATACGAAAATGATAATACAGAAAAAGTCCAATTTCCCAAATGAGAGAAAAATTTTGGTCTTTAAAAAATATAAAAATCTGTGTTTGGAGTAAATTTCAGGTGGTAAAATTTGTTAGTCAAAATGTTATAGGTGGATAAATAGTATATGATGTATTTGCCGAGTTTTGTTATTAATAAATTAGATTTTAACATGATAATTTAAAGTTATTTTTCTTTGTTGCACGGCTTTTCGCAAATATTTTTTTATTCAAAATCTTAATATACTTTCTCTTATTAGACACAATATAAAATTAGGTGAACTGAAAATTTAAGGTATAACAATTGCTTACATTTATGAAAAAATATTTAAATAAATAATAAGCATAATCAAAGAATAAATGCTCATAATATGCCTAGAGCATTAGCTAGGGATTATGAAAATTTGAGTAAATTTTTCTTTACATTATGTCGAGGTACATTAATAAAATTCCGTGAAAAAGGAGGTGGTAAAAGTACAAAATCTATTATATTTAGATTTTTAAAATTAGAAACTGTCTCAAAATATAAAAATGTTTATAAGCAATTAGTTTTTCATAATGAGTAACTAGTATTTCAAATTTCTGTTGGGGAAAAACAAAAAAAAATGTAAAAGAATTTTACCCTTCCATTTTCATCATCATTGTTATGATCAACCTGAAAAATTCACATATCTATTTTGCAAAGTACAATGTGATAATCAATTTAAATTGTATCAGTTCTAATATTAAGTATTTCCTTTCATTTTTAGGTAATTAAAATTCATAACCAATCACTAGCAGCCAATTTCCTTCCTGTCATATCACTATAATACAAATAAGCTCTTGAAATGTTTATTAATTATTAAACGACTTAGTACTCTCAAAACTGTTGTTTGAAGAGAACATGTTTTTCTCTTAAATTTTAAATTATAAGTCTAATATTTGATATCTGATTATATTTTATAAAATTTCATGACCTTTGAAGAAAAAAATGAAACAATTATTCAGTTTTGAGCACCGAATATATCTAAGCCAATGATATCCACTGATAATATCACAAAAAGTTTTATATGAAACTAATCATGCAAGAATAAAATATGATTGAATTGTAAATTTTTAAGCTAGACTTTTAAGTAATAAGAGTTATTAGATTGATTCTCTTAGATAAAGAAAAGCATGAAAACTAAATTTCATAAGAACATTTGATTGTTCGGGTGAAAGGACAGTTTAGGTTATTTATTCAATGACAGTGTAATATGAAATTTTGAATATTTTTCTGAATATTAAGACCTTTAATAATCCTAAATTAATCTTCTAAAGGGTAGTTTATCAATTAACTTTACATTTTCTTAGATTTATTATGTAACTTCATTTTATAACCACATTACTATCTGTATGATTATAAAATGAAGTTATCTAATAAATTATCTAATAAATGATATATAATAATGAAGTTCAAAACGTTTTTTTTTATTTTGATCAATATAGAAGTAAAATATGGTGGCATTGATCTAAAATTTCATTTAAAACGGATAATATAAAAATTTAAAGTTAACATAAGTTTAAATATAACCAGAATATATTTAAAAGATCACATACTGAAATCAAGAGAATTAATAATAGTTTAAAAATATGAGTATAAACTGGTATAAAAATAAAATACTTCAAGATTTTCTGTTTTGAATACATTTGTTTCGAAAATGTTAATCTTGTACTCCCGATCAAAAATTTTTAAAAATTTGTCTTTGCATTTACATCTTAGATTCTCATAAATGTATCGAAGAACTTATAATTATAGAATAAATTATTAATAAAACCTTAAAAAATTAAATTAAATAATTCTTTGTTCAAATCAATATAGTAATCTGAAGTATAAGTAAATTTTAAATTGACTTAATAATAACTGATATTTATTTGTTCAGGAAAAAATTTAACAGTTATGAGATTTCAACAGAAATCCAATTTCTAATCCCTATTTTTATTTTAAACATTTTTCATATGTAACTAAAATATTTTTCTATATATTTACGTCCGACATTTCGCTAATAATAATATTTTTTTAAAAAAGCATGAATTGATATATTTATTTTAATATATTACAGCATAGTATAATATTATTAATAAATTTAATGATTCCTAAAGATTCCTTCGAATATAAAAGCGATATTTATTATACCATTAATTACATGAAGATGATATTACAATAAGAATGACTATATGTAACAAATTGGTTTCTTATAGTGATTCTCAAAAATGTATTTTGTAATATATTTTCTTCTGTCTCTCTATTTACAAGACACCTTGATTTAGAATGTTAAGTTGAATGTAGATATTGCTTGTAATTAGTTACCTTACACTTTAAAAATGAAACCCTCTGCCTTTAAAAAAAATCCGTTACCATTATAATAAGAGTAATACAACTTTTTAAGAAAAACTTTATTTCAAAAGCGAACCCGTTACCATTTGATAACGGGTTTGCTTTTGAAAGGCAAAGAGTTTCTTTTAATTTTAGAGACAATAATCTACTGTTTCCTCTGGAATTAAAATAAACTTTTCTCAAAGTATGTTTAAAAAATTATAATTATACTAAATAAGGTTTAGGTTGTCGAACAAACAGTTTCTGATATGCATATTTTCGATTTGTAAAAATTATAATATTTAAAGTGTATGAAATATATATATATATATATATATATATATATATATATATATATATATA
>JAPDSC010085631.1:0-17738 GCA_026290005.1 Latrodectus geometricus | reverse complement strand
CTCCTTGTCCGCCATCTTGTTTTAATAGCGTACCGTACACTGGGATAGAGCCATAAAAGGTTATCTAATACTAGTATGTTTAAAAACCAATAGTGTATTGATAAAAAAATCATTATACATATAATATTTTCATATACTAAACTAAATGAAAAAGAAAATATTATAAATCTACAAATGATGCAGTTTAATTACTAAGTATATTATGCATATTTTCAGTTAAAATAAGCTACCAAAAATAGCTAAAAAGTCTTATAAATGGCTACCAAATTACAAATTATATATTTTTTAAGTAAAATTATAATTTTAATCAATAATTAATTTTACAGTATTTAATTGATTTACTTAATAAATACTTATAGGTGCATAAGGCAAAATGTTATGAATATTTTCTTTTACAAATTATAATCCTCGTGTGCTAAAAATGACCATTAAGACCAAAATGATCGTCAAACAAACCAAATTTTCTTTAAAATATAGCTTAAAAATAAATATTTTTATACCAACGTGTGATTTTATATAACATTAAGAATTCTATAATATAAAATTGTTTACTATTTGGAAATTCTCCTTTAACTGGATATATTTTTCATTTATTTAAAAAAACTGAAATGATAAATGTAAACTGAAATACACTATGTATAATAAAAAGAATAAATTATGTTAGAATATTTACTTACAATGCAATAAACTTATTATCATTTAAAAGTATTTCCTGATTTTTAAACAATCTTATAAGATAAATCAAGTTGTAATTGAAAAAGATACTATTGAAAAATAATTAGAAACAAATAGAATTAAAACTGAAGAATATTTTTAAATAAGAAACACACAATGATAGCTTGTATATTCCATTTATATTACACTTTATGGATATGAAATTATTTTGTTAAATTTATAATGAGAGAAATATGGAAAATTCTCATTTAAGAAATTTCAATCAGAAAATTATAAAAGCGAACTTACTTTATTTACAGTATTGCGATATGCTAAATCAGTATAATCTAAATAGAAAAACATTTCGTAAATAGCGGTATAACTTAAAATGGGTAAGAATAAAATTCGATGTGTCATTTGATGTCTCATATTGCCATTTTACTTCACATAAATTTTAAAATTAAATGAAAAAAAAAGCAAAACAATAAATTGTTTTGTCAAGCATTTTAAAAATTTGTTTTATTGATTATTTCTCATTCATTTTTATAATAAAACTATTCTATATACAACACGAACAATAAATTTGTGAGAAAAAAAATCAGACGATTTTTTTCGTTCGAAACAAATCTGAAAATTATTTAGGAAAACCGATTTTATACTAGATAACTTCATAAATCAAACGATAATATTTTGAAAATTAAAAATTTATTTCATAATTAACTGATTGTAGAATAATTTTAAATCAAGAACTAATAAAAAATTTCGAGTACAAAATTGATATGTGATCTATATTTAACTGGTGACAAAAGGTAGTTTGAAAGATTCATTATGATAAGAATTAATTTTGATTGTGATCAAATTTTAATTTATAATGTAAACTCTGCAAATATTGCATTGATATTATTTTAATTTTCTCCGCTATGAATGGTAAAACTTAAAAATAAATGTTAATTCTCTTTAGAGAATTAATTAATCATTTATTCAATCAATTAACTAAACAAGTCTGATTTATAAGACTTGTTTCCTATTTTAAAAGTTCTCTGTATAAACCTATGGATTTAGAATTGATATATATACATATATCAATTATGCATTTAAATACATACATTCATGCATATATATATTTATATGTATGTATTCGAATGCTTAATTATATGAGTGAAAATTCTAGGACTATATTTTTGTCAATCAATTCTTAAAGCAATATGCAAACCAAATTCTGATTTGTTAAAAGTATAGTGATAGATTTTAAATGCTTCAAATTGAAAAATATTTATACCAGTATAAATGTACTAAAATTCAGTAAATATTTAAAGATCATAAAATTAAAAATTGCAGTAAAAAAGTTAAGATTACTGATTTACATAGTAAATTAAGATGTAGTTTACGAGGTTAAAAAGTATATTTCCATAATTTTTTTTATTTTATAAAAAAAAGCTTAATAATAGATTTTCTTAAACAACCAGTTATGAGCTATGGCAATGTGTGATAGATGCCCTAACAAATATAATCTAATATTAAAGCTAATATGAGGCTTTATACATATTTATATGCTGCATACATATAACACGAATAATAAAACCAGGAAAAATTCAAGTAACTTAAAAAATGTAGTTTTATGCATCAACAAAAAAGATTTTTCAATATCTGCGCCTTTACCATTAAATTACTAGAAAAACACGCAATCATGATTTTATACTAAGAGAATGAGAATTAATCAATTTATATAAATAATATCAGTTTATACAAATAATAAAGTATGTCACATAAAAAAAAATATAACATGTCTCCTGAAGATAAAAAAAAAAAAAAGTTGCAAATCTCTCTCAAATCAACAAATTTACCCAAAGAACAGACATGCTTACATGATAAAATACAAAATATTGGAAAATAATTAAGAAACAGACATTTAAATCTAAATTTTCCTTATAGCAGACAAAACTACTTGTTTTTTAACCAAATCCAACTCACAATTTTACTGCATGTATAATAGTATCATAATAGTATTACAAAGAACTTGTGTGAAATATAGAAATACTGTAGATTTGTAAGCAATTTGTTGATATTAATAAAATATTCATTGACAATCATATTGTAAGTAAACATAGTTATTGATAAAAAGAGGCAAAACTGTGTATAGAAAACAATTTTCTTTTTGTTTTTCATTACGGAGTTCAAAAAAATGGAAGCATTGTATCGGTAGTTCTTTATGTAATCACCGAAAAAGGATGCGAAAAAAAAAAAAAAAAAAAAAACTTCCATAGACTTCTAATGCAAATAACTTAATTAAGAAAAATGAAAAAGGTTTTCTGTATGAATTTCAACATCGCATGTGCAAGTTAAAAACATTATATTAAACATGTAAAATTTTTCAAAAGACAGAGAGTTTTTGGCAAAAATAAAAACAATAGAAAATTTACATAAATATATGACGATAGTTAAAAAAATTTTTTATGATGCCTTTATATATCAAATGTAAACTTATTTAAAGCAAATAAGCAAATTAATCAAAATCTAATTTCTATTACAATTATAATTTTACTTACACTTGTTCAGTAATATTGTATTGAACAAACATTATTATAAATTTCAATTTTCTTGATAAAATCATGAGATAAAATTAATTTGCTTTATCTTTTTAATAAATAATATAAATAAATCTAATAATACTATAACGAACACAATTATTGTACCATTATACAATTAATTAAAATTAATCAAAATCTAATTTTATTAGAATTATATTATTCACGATTGTTCAATTCAGTAATATTATATTGAACAATATTATTGAAAATTAAAATTTTTCTTTATAAAATAGTGAAAAAATAATTTTCTTCTATTATCTGAATCTAATATTACTATAATTCGTATTTTGCATAAATATAAAACTATTATATGTATAATAATTTAATTTTCTGAAATAATACTCAAACATAAGCGTTTAAAATATGATTGTGATCTATACCGATAAATCTTCCCAATGCAGTATATAAATAAAATTTGATGTACATTATTAAATGAATGATTAAAACTACGATTTATGGTTTTGGTTCGCTTGTCTCATAGTGATCCGTTTTTTTTTTTTTTAACCAGAGGGTAACTAGACCGTAACTTAAAGTGAATTCTGAACCACTACAAAAACAAACAACCTTTAAATGGGATTCAACCACACGAACTGTTGAACCATAGGCAGAGCGCTAACCATTCGCTTTGATAGTTCGAACTATGATTTACGCAAAGAATGGTTTAAATTCCGTAACGGCAACTGTTGTAATTTATCATAAATGTACATAGTTCAATTACATATACTTATGTTTGGTATTGTCAGACGTTTCCCGAGTTTCATCAGCTGAAGCCTCCTAGATGTATTTCCTTCTTTATCGATGAAAAAATGTTCTGAAGACGTAATTATCGATTAATTTTAATCATAATAGATCATACATTGCTTATTATGTAACGGCTAAATATCGGGGCAATGTTTCAGATATAAATATATTAGAGTAAACACTCGAATTAAATTAGCAATCTTGAATAAATCTTTTTCTCCTTTAATTTCACCAATATAAGATAATTACACAAAAAAATCCGCCTTTGTTGATTAAAAGAGTAAATAATAAACTTTAATCCTCATAAGCTAATATTATTTTGATTCATGAAAAAAAATCTTCTATTTCCAAAATCCAATATTGTTTACAAGCCTGAAAAAGTTTGCATTCAGTTCAAACGTATATGTTCCGAAATTGAGCTAATGATATTTTTTTTATTATTATTATTTTTCTGCACGAAATAATTCGACGCGGAATTACAGATTGAAATAGCCACATAACTATTACAAATATTAAGTCCAAGGAAGAAATGGAAACCACGAACTTTATTACTGAAAGGCAGAGCGTAGTTTTATTTTATACCCAAAAAATCAATTAAATCAACCAAAATTTCTTAATTAATTTTAAAAGCAATCTATTAACAAATCAATATCTGGAAACATCATTAATTATTCTTTTCTAGAAATAGGAAAAAATAACCATATACAACTGTGTTAGCAACAGAAATCAACTTGGCAAGTGTATGGTAACTTCAAAAGTTTCTAACATTCACTAAACTGTACTTGAAAAACCAACCACATTTCAGTATCTTCCGCCTCTGGTCGTCCCATCTCTCTCATATCTTGGTTATGTTTATTAAACTTAATCATAAGTTTGAAAACGAACATAAAAGGCCTACAAAGTTTATCCGGAAATAAACTTACATTTTATTCACTTTTCGGTCATATGTTGTAAAAGTAAATAATTTACAAATTTTAAAGTATTTTTCAAATTTTACAATAAAAAATTATGTTACAACAATCGTATTTAAATAAAAATAATTAAGATGCATTGAAAATATTACTGAAGTAATCGAAACATTAACTAGTCGACTCATATTATTTCACAATTTTCATTTCTTCGCTGTAATTGTTTCCAAATCGAAATCGGAATATAATAATTCAAATATACTTCAACAAAATTTTTATGAAAAATATCTTGAGATTATCTTTCTATATATTGTAAATGCATTATCATTTTAAAACTGAAATGAAAAAAAAAATATCGTAAATTAGATATTGTCGAAGTTAAGATTTTTAATATCGTGTTCATTAATTTTTATTTTATATTTTTAAGTTTATAAAGTTGTATTGATAAAAACAGTAACACAACTTTTGCTGCTTAAAAATTTTTAATTTTTGCTGTTTACATCTTCATTAATTTATACGTTACTGCTAATTTTTTTAAATCAGTTTTTCAAATGATTATGTAAGTAATGTGCCTATTAAATTGAGAGATAATTTCAAGAATGATTGTATCATTTTTCAAATTACCTGATAAGATGAAATTACTTAAATAATTTACATATTATCTATAAGATCCTAGTGAAAATGAAAGTAAGATCTTTAAATAACACCAATGCTCTTTAGGACACTTAAATTAATATCATGTTACTTATTTATTTATTTATTTATTATTTTTTTTTTATTATTATTATTTTTTGATGTTTAAAAAATCAAATTGATACATACAAATAATCAACGAATCAGTTGATAGAATCATTGATTATTAAGTTTAAAAAATGCAGTATAGAGAATTAAATGGCTTAAAATATCCTTTAGACTAGAAAATTAGCTTGAAGCTTTCTTATCTATTTTTTCCTTTATTAAAGGAAAGAGTTAAATTATCAATCAATCAAGAAATAAAAAAATCAAGAACATAACAAATTACAACAAAAAATATATATATTTGAATCTTCATAATAATATTGAAATTTTCTTATCACAAATGAGGTTGGATATGCAGTAAATTTATCACGGCATAATATTTCAAGAAACTGAATTCAACACTTTTGAGTTAAATTACTGTATGGTACGGGTAACAATATCTTTAAGTTTATGATAGAAATAAATGAAAACAATTAGTATTATGTGAAATAATATTTGAAATTTATAGCTCAAACAGTGTTGGTGGTCTTCTCATTTCTTCATAGTTTAAAATGAGGATATATATATGATTTTTATTCAATACAATAGGGAAACAGACATTTTCATCAAAGCAAACTGAATTATTTTATGGCAACACATTTTCAATTTCAATGTAATTTTTCTATATTTATATACATATATATATAGACAATATTTTAAAAACTTTTAAATTATCTAGTGAAGAAGCATCGTGTTTCACTCATTTTTTATGACTACCATCTTGTGTTAATAAAAGAAATGAGTTATTGAAATGTGGTTTGTGTACAATAACTGGGGATTGCACGATTAAAACATAAAAAGAAGACCGTCTCACACTCTATTCTAGCGTCTTCTTTTCAGCATTTGAACATCCCTAGTTTCTTCAGGGGTGGTCTTCCTTCACCCTTTAGCGAAAGACCGGCTACCAGGGGGTGAGTTTTGTTTCGGCCAATAAATCCCTTGACTGAATTCAAGTAGCAGTGTCTGTTTCTCTTTTAAGAGTTTGTGAGGAGCATTGTTGATAGTACATTGTGTCTTAAAAGATTTAAGGTGGCCACACACAGAATGATAGCTGTAGATAAGAAGCACGTGTCCATGACTCATCACCATCTCAAGTTCGTTGCTCCTTTGGAAATCCAGAATTTTGCCTACACGACAAACACATGGGTGATAATTGAGCATCACTCTGGTATGAGTCACCTGACTGATGTTTTTTTATTCAAAAACTGACAATCTTCTTATTTCCTTGCTTTCACTTCTTTAAATAAATAGATACTGATATGAATAGTCATTACAATCATTATTGATTTTCACTTTATTTTGCTTTATAACTTTAATAAAATTGATAATTATTTCGTAAAGTTTTTGATAACTCCGTGAACGTAATTTTAGCTCTTCAAGCTTTCATGATTTCTGTAGATTAATTTCGTGAATCTTACAATTCATGATTATTTCTATTCTGTGATGGAAAATTTGGTATCTGCTAGCTATTTCTATTTCCCACATTTTAAGAAAATCTGCAGCTAATCTATAAAAAAATTAATAAGTGAAGAAAGAAATTTTAATTCGTTACTTAATTATTTTTACAGATTAATTTCATGAATCTTAAGATCCATATTTATATACGTAATGAAATGCTGGAAAATTTCCAATATTTCTATTCCTTACATTTTGAGAAAACCTACGTTAAACTGACAAGTAGGATTTAATTTGCTGTTATTTAAAACAAACTAAAGCAAAAATTTAAATACAAATATTTAATTTAAATAATTTTAAATTGATGGTTACATAAATTTTTAATGATCAAATAATATTTGACTTAAATAATATGAAGTTTTCAATGAATATTTTAATGAATTGAAAAAAAAAATTCTTGAATAAAATGTGTTTCTTAGACGACATATTTTTTTGCCATTTATTATTATTATTATTAAATTATAATAATATTTATAAATTTTAAATTTATAAATATTATTATAATTTAATAATAATAATTATTTTGGAATAATAATAATAATTTTGGAATTTTATCCATATACGTAGTTTTCAAAAAATAATGTTGAAAGTGATTGAAAAATATCCTAGATTTTTATAATTACCCTCTATATAGCATGATTACTGGCTTCAAATCTATATCAATTTAAATTAAAATTTTATTAACTACAGATTAATTTTTATTTTTTACAGATATTCATACCATTTTTTATTTCTAACAGCAAAACAGTTATTCTCCATTTAAAAAAAAATTCAAAAAATAAAATAAAATTAAAAATTATAACATTTGATATGCTTGTAATGTCATTATGGCTTAATTTATACGGTTATTAGAATTTAAAATATTTATTTAAAAATGGAAGGACTCATTTCTCTGACGAACTGTTAATACTGAGTAATGTCAAACATGTGTCAAACAATTCTCATGATACTTATGATTTAGTGTATTATTTGCCTTTCAGAATTCACTCTTTTGATTCGAAGAATGATTCAATTGAAACACACTTTTATATTCTGATTCACTATAAATATTTCAGCACGATATGGGACATGAACCCACGTAGTCTGGAACTGGAAACATATTGCCTGTACATTATGATAATAAAGATTGTTAAAGATAATGTTCATAAAACAACATAGCAAAGATTCCAGAAATTTTAGATTCAATGAAAATCTGAAAATTTTTGGCGCTAGGCACAAATTATTAAAATAAAATTATATTAATTATAATAGATATAACGCGCAAAGTTCGAGGTAAAATTTAACAATAGATTTATGCCTTTACTTTATACTTATTGTTTTCCTTTACTTATAACTTCACTTGAAAAATTATATGAAGTAGCTATTATTTTTTCTAGAATGTGACGTCAAAATAATTATATATATGAGTTTTTATTTCACACTTAAGTGAGGTATCATGTTTAATATTTTTTCTTTCCCTTTGATGAAATTGCGCTTCTTCTAAATAGCAAATAAATAATGAAAACAAAGTGTGGCTGCTTCCGGCATTACTGGAAATTCGCGAAATGATTTTTATTCAAAGTATATCTGTTTAATGAGAAAATTATTAAAAAATTTAAATGGTTTTTAAATTCAAAAACTTATCCCTTATCCAGAAATAGATTCAAATTTATAAAAAAATATTAAGTATTTGATATCAAACATACTCAAACTCAAATGATATTATTGCATATTTAAAAATATTGTTTTGTTTATTTTTATACCATACACACAAGTAAAATAACCTTCAATTATTATTCAATAGGCAAAACTATTTTTTTTTTTTTTTACAATAAACTCATTTCTAAAGTAGTTTTTTTACATGGAAATCTAAAGATGTTTCTGATTCACTTGAAACAATTTAATTTTACGTGTTTGAAACGTTTTAATTTTTTTTTTCGCTTGAAACAATTTATTTTTTAGTAAAATGTAAGTGCAAGCGCAAATGTACACAAAAAGTACATCTGCGCATGCACTTACATTTGGGATTACAAATCACTACGCGGCTGAGTACTAAACAGCCTACAGCAGTCTTAAAAAGTTTTGCATTTTTGAAAGAAATTGAGAAAAGTTCGTGCTCTTGGCAATTTATGCAGAGGACCTTATATCATATCTTCTTCGTAACTTTCCTTTTAGGAGGATTTTTCTCGTGTAGTGTGTATTTACATGTCGTAAGAGAAGAAATAAATAAAATTCTGAAGCAACCACCCCGATAGTCGTGCATACAGCATACAGAAGCCTGACATCCATCACCCGTTGTTCAACAGTGGTTGGGATTGAACCCGCGACTTTTCTTTTTGAAGAGAGCTCCCTTAGTGCACTCGGGCATTATCCTAATCCGTTTTTTTTAACTCTAGTACAGGCGACATTCTTTTATGTGTGAATTACATACCACATACACATTGGGTTCATGAACGCCCAGTATTACAACATGGTGTTATGGAGTGGAAGGGTGCAATTTTAATCTCAATAACTTTTGAATAACAAACATAGATAATGTGTATCTGCTTTCTCAATGTTCGTCTATGGAATGGATGCTTGAAGGCTTTCTGGTTTTCTTCCTTGATACACATGCATATGGTCCTCTATTTGTGAAAGTTCTTTCTCATACTATCTGGTAGTGGCTGTTTAAATATCTTATACAACAAGTTCACACACACACACACACACACACATATATATATATATATATATATATATATATATATATATATATATATATATATATTTCCAATGGCAGGCACTTGGGTGTTTAACAAGGCCGGAAACTGTTATTCATTTATTGTTACCCGGTGGGCACCTGTGAACCAAATCGCGGTGACGAGTAGCACTACCCACGTCACACCACCACAAACCCGCTTATTGGCGGGCCACATTCATCCATCATTAGAGGAAAGGACAAGAAACACATAGGAAGAAAAAGTACATCCATGCTTGAGCCGGGATTCGAACCCAGGTAATCCCCATCCATAGTCACTTACGCTAACCACTAGACAGGTTAGGCGGCTATATATATATATACCTAACTTTTGAATAAATTTTACACTTATGATAAAATCTTATTGAGTCTTATTATCGAGTTCGATTTAAAGTCTTATGATAAATATATTTAATTTAGAAATCTGTTATTCATTAAGATATACAGACTAAATTGTTCTACAGTCAGATCCAGGTGTACAAACAGAAATAATAAAATAAAAATTTGAATGGAAGAAAGTGCTTATCCACTGAATTTAATAATTGTATATTTAAGAACTTATTTAAAAAATTGATTGCTTTTTAAAAACATCCTCATCGCTTATATAAATTAGTCTATAAGTGTTGCTTTAAATTAAAATAAATTAAAAGGTTCAATAAAATTGTTAGCATATTTACAAGCTTTATAAAAATCCCTTGCGCGGTTGCGTTTTTAAAGTTTAGTACATATTATTGGATGGGAAAATTTTTTCCATTCTTTAACAAGTACTTATTTACTTACTATTATTAAATTTTTTCAATAATAGCAGTAAATAATATGGTAGTAATGTTTCAATAATAGTAATGGACAATGGATAATAATCACAAATGATTATATGTTTTTGTTTAAATAAATTATTTATCAAGGAAGCGGTGATAACATATCACGTGAAACAATGTGTAAACTAGAACCAATTTCTTAAAAGTGATGATAACATCAAAACATTCATTAAAAAAAAAGATCTATTTTTATCGGAACTGAAGTGTTTATTATTCAATTAATAAAATATTTTAGATGCTTACTGAAACTGAAAAGTGCATGTAACCGTTTGTTAAGCAATTCGGCACGAATCCAACAAAATAAAATGCTATTTTGAATCACAGATACAAGAATTGAAATGGAAAAAAGTAAATGTATAAATACACATTTATTGTTTTTATTTATTTTCTATAATTACCAAAAGCTAAATTCTAAAGCAGTTTGGAAATGTCAACAATTATGATAGCGATACATTTTACAAAACAATCTTACTCCTCAAAGTTCTAAATTTTCAAATATTCTGGTTAATTTTTTTTCCCTAAACTGAAAAATCAATTGTCATACAAAGGCTGTCATCTCTTAGAAACATTGATAAACTTACTTTTAAATAGTGGAGGAATCTCCAAAATATTTACTTGGAAGAATTAAATTTTATAAAAATTAATAATAGTTTAAATTCTTAATTTCTAGAAATTTTTGTATTGTTAAAAACATAATTAATTTTATTGACATTTATTATAAAAAACATGGATTGATTTTTAAAGTTAATTAACTAATATATTGGAAATTACAAACATTTTTATTAAAAATTTATAAAGAAGTAATATGCATTGAACAGGGTATAATTTAAATGATATTAAAAACAAATTTTATGCATATATATATATATATATATATATATATATATATATATATATATATACTCACTCATTTAAGTAATAATATCCCTTGTGCACTTAGTCTGTTAAATTACACTATTTCATACATTGCAATTATCATATAATTATTTCCCATATAAATTCATGCTTATTTAAGTTATTAATTGCTTAAAATTTCTTTCAAATATGAAATACTTAATTTAGATTTAATTTTTATTTCTTGGCAACCTTGACAATTTTATCACTATCATCTTTACCAATCATTTTTATGAATATACGTACTTATTATTCTTGCTTTTTGTTGCAGACCGGGCAATAAATGTAGTTGCATAAAGGCATCGTTCTCCTGAACAAGAGGTATCAGGTTTGATACTAACCGAAGATCCGAAGACTCTCATGCTGAGAAGGTTTTCATAAGTCAAAAATTGTGTAGAGTACATTATCCCTCGGTTAGAATACCATGCTATAGAGAGGAGGGTGACAGCTAATAAATCTACCTCGTTTCTTGAGTGTCCTCCGAAATAACGAGATGATGACTGTGTTTAGCGTCTTTTGTTGACAAAAAAAGATTAATGATTATCACAATCATCTCACGAAATCTAATTTACTGTACCTCTTTTATTCATGGTTTTCGGTTGTCATGGAATAATTTTGACATTAACCACTATAACACAGTAAAAAAATTATACATTTGTTTCATCATTTTCACTGTACCCTTGATGAAGTGACAATGAGCGTATTATTTTCATTTGTACATCGTACATATTTTCTACTTATACAGTTAAATATTAAATTTATTTCTCTACT
Organism: Latrodectus geometricus; assembly: GCA_026290005.1. NCBI lineage: Eukaryota > Metazoa > Arthropoda > Arachnida > Araneae > Theridiidae > Latrodectus > Latrodectus geometricus. The sequence goes on along the minus strand of JAPDSC010085631.1, from coordinate 5,416 downwards.
ACTTTCAAAAGCTTTTTATTTAAATTTACTTATTTAAATTTTTTGTTCTTAAAAATTTATAGTTACAGAGAGAATAATTGAAAAATTAATAAATTTCTATGTATATTTCTATCTTAGAAAAGAATCCCTTTCTGGTTTAATATATTATGCGAATAATAGAGACATCTTGAAGTTCTTATTTTCTCTTCACATAAAATCGGAAAAACTATCGCTTAGGTTGTTTCCATTCATCCTGAAACTAATTAGAGGAAACTATAGGTTAAGAGTCCCACTCAAAAACATTTAGCTATATTCCTTTCCATTTATTTGTAATTGCTAAGTATAATTGCTTTTATTCTCATAGTTATTAGGCATGTAAATAAACAAAAAAAAATTTTAATAGCTTCATTTTTTTTTTAAATTTTTATTTTCATTATAGAATTCATGTTAATGCTGATACTCGAAATTCTGTATGACAACTTGAAAATCTTTACAATTTATTCTAATCTTGATTTTTAAAATACTTTATAAAAATCAGGGTTGAGTTTGTCGATCGATGTTCACTTTTTACACGACGGCGGCTAATTTGATAAAAAAAAAATCTTCGCTTTTAAGTGGATTCCGTATCTCTAACAGCATATAGATCCAAGTCGGGATTCGAACCCACGAACTATTGAACTCTAGACCAGAGAGCAACCACTTCTATTGCCTTCAGAATTAAGACGACCATGATAAATATATAATAACATTATAAATATTATATAAAATAGAATTCTTTAAATGTTGATATAATGTTTCAAAACTTAATTTAAAATTCTAATATAAATTTAAAAAATTTGTGTGTTTTGACCAATATAATTTAATAACATTTTATGCTTAGTAATATAAATTTTATAAAAACTTTTAATATTTATTAATTAGGGATAAGAAAATCATAAAGTAAAGAGGAGAACCAAGAGGAGTTAATTATTACACTAATGTTACTTTTTAAAATGGAAGCTAACCAGGCTGTGATTTTCAGTAGACTCTACACCATTATACACGTATAAAGATTCAAGTTTGGATTCGAACCCCCCATGTCCTCTTCAACTGTATACTGAGGAGCTAATTATGTAGTTGTAATTAAGCTAACGTAGCATTAACGTTGAAAAGAGTTAAAGAATACGTGGAGAAAAAAGAAAAAAACTTGACTTCAACCAATATAAAATGTAACCAAGTGATTTTAAAATGAAAAAATGTTATTTTTCTAAAAAAGAGAAAAGAAAACTTTTTAAATTAACAACTTTTACATTATCGTCCAGTTTTGGCTTTATACTCTATATGGTCAAATCTTCAATATTTTTAATTTCATTATAATTAATATTTAAATGCTTCATTTGTTAAGTCGATTAATTCCATGAAACAAAAAGTTGAGAAAACTGTAAAAAGTATATGTTTTTTAAGATTAAAATGTAAGAAATAAATATATTTTTTAAGATTTTTTTTTATATTTTTTAAATATGTTTTTATAGTGTTAATTCTTATTATAAAGGAAATTTATTCTGAATAAATGCAGTTATGTAGCTTTAGAAATAAAACTTAATAAAATTCAGAAAGTGAAGATAATGGATTTGACTGGTGAAACATCCTTTTATAATAAAACTCAGATATTCTTTTTATCGTTTTTAGAAAAAAGATTGCTGGTTTGTTATAATATTGTTGCACATCATCACTTGTACATATTTTACGTAAATTAGTGAAATTTCTTAAATATTGACTTTTACAAATTTTATATCACTATTTTTTAAATAAATAAATTCAATTTTATCGTAAAAAATTTAGATATAAATTACTTGGTACATGAACATTTTTCGTACACTCTAGTTTATATTGCAGGGAATTAATACAATGAAAATTGTCAGTCAATATAAACTATTTGAAATTAAATTTGTATAAAAAATAAATAAATTTGTTTTATGAAAATTTTTAACTAACCAAAGTTTCCGAAATATGCTTACAATATTTAAACTAAATTTTTACTTTTAAGAAAAGCAAGAAATAAATTTGTAATATGAAATAAAAATTTTTAATTCATTAGCACATTACTAGTCATATTAATTAAAATAAAGTAAATTACTTAATGGTTAAATTTAATAATGCTCCTTAAAGAAATATAAATTTTTTTCTCTATTTTTAAAGCATTAAATAAAAAACTCTATTCACTTATTCAGAGATGTCTTTAAAAAGATATTTTTGTAAAATACTTGGAAAATGTTTTATTTCGTAAAATATATTATATTTGCAATAAAACTTTATCGATAGCTACTTGGAAGACTCACAAGAAAAAATTAACTTCTTAATTTTATGTAATGCTTGAAAATATTATATTTTAATATATGACAAAATAATTTTACAAGAAAAATCTAGTAAGATAAAATTTTTTATTATATTAGATTAAATAATAAAAAATATAAACGTATTCAAAGAAAATGTAACGTATTCATATGCATTGAAACGTACAGATATATATATATATATATATATATATATATATATATATATATATGCATTCGGTGAAATGCTTAAAAGTAAAATAATGTCAAATATATTAATCATTTAATTAGAAATGTTTTCATTTCAGAATGCATAGTTAGTTAAATTTGAACAAAATCGCAAGGTTTGGAAATAAATGAATGTGTGGTTCTATAAACATCAAACAAATATCTCTTTAAAAAAGGACCAATTTGTATTTACAGAAAGTTATTTTGTTGTATGAATTTGTTTCAAAATTTACACCATAAATAACTGTGTAGATTACATTCAAGAAAAGTAGATTTCTGCTTATGCCAACAACATTCATATATACAATCCTAACCTGAGACAGATTCTGGGCTCAAAAATTAAACTTGTTTTTTTTATAAGTATAATAAATTACCGTATAAATTATGCTGATGATGCATAGAAAGACTTTGGTCTGAAGTCCATCTCTGACACCACGAATATTTTTAAATTATTTATTTTGATATCCACGATTTTCACAATCTTTTTACTACTACAAAGATATGTTTCATTCCATTTTAATATAGAATAATAATATGTTATCATATATATCTAATAGCTGAAAGCTGTTGTAAGATTATTTGGAATATTTTCTGTGTAATATTTCCAAGGAGTTGCTTTTCTTAGATATTTATGCATCTCAAGGGAGACAATCCGTAAAACTTACAAGCACCCACCCGGACAGAGGTACTTGTCTAAACCGGAATCTAAACACTTATTCTTCATTGCATCATAGTGACTGAGATTGAATCTGGAGCCTTCCACACCAAAGACCACAAACTCTTACTACTAAACTACAATAAATCTCGTAATAGAAGAATGTAAGAAAAAAATATCATTACTTTTTGCTCTAAAAACATGCACGAATATGATTTAATGTGAAATGCTTAAATACAAAACATCCACGATATCTAAAGCATTCTTAAATTTGTGTGTTCTCTACATGCAGATTTGAATATATTCAAGAAATAATGTTCGAAATTCAATTTTCTAATAGAAATCAAGAGAAAATCACTTTTAATCTTGAAAACTTTTGTCCTTTATTATTTTTATTTCTTGTAAATTAAACTAGGAACATAAAACTTGTGCCATAAAAGGTATCCAAAATTGTAAAATTTATTATATTAATATCAGTTTATATCCTTCCTACAAAGAAATTAAGAGAGAATTATTAAATTTATATTATTAAGAACTACAAGCAATGAAATATTGTTTATGTATTTAGAAAAAATAGATATATATTTTTAAAATATAATTATTAATGAACAAAAATTGTTTTCATTAATGTCTGTATTTTAAAAGTAATTTTAAAATAATCAAAATATTTCGCATTGTTTAATATATGCAACTATAAATCTATGCAATAATAACAGAGGCATAAATTTATATTTGCATAGAAAAATAAATCTATGCAATAATAGAACGTGTGTCCCGCCATCAACCAACCTGTTTAGAAATGCATTAATAGACAGTGAAAAAGAATTTTCATCAAGAATATACAAAATTATATTTCTTGTAATTTTTAATTAACGTGAAAGTCTTCCATAAGAGAAATAGGGATTTTTGTGGAAATGGGGATTTATTTATGATTGAGGGAAACATTTACAATAGCTCTAAGGCTCGACTCATTTTCAGAAATCTTTTACAAAAAAATTTCTTAAAAAGTTCTTAAGAAAAATTATTAATTTTAATATAAAATAAACAACCTTTTGAGAAAATTAGGGTTAATTTTGAAATGTTGGTGGCCTTTTTTTATTGGGGATCAAATTCCAAAATATCAGATTATTTTTATTGAAATGAAAGGTAAATATTTTCAACAAAATAATTGAATAAATATATTTTATTAATTATTTATTAAGTATTCTTTTCAAAATGCCATGTTTGCATTTATTTTTTTTTATTTTTTATTTTTTCAAACTTCTATCTGGAATATATTTTGATAATTCTTTCATTTCTTAAAACTGTGAGAACTATGTATTTTGAATAAATCGGCACTTTATAAATTACTTTATATATTAATCAGATAATTTATTACGATCCTTTGATTTAATTATCGTAATAAGTGTTTAGGTTCATATTTCTGCCCAAAAAGAGTCTCGGAATAAAGATACTATTTTGAGTCCTTATCGCAGAATGAAATCTATACCACCTGATTTTTATCATTCATCGGATACCTGATTTGTATCGCTCACAATGGAAAGAAAGATATTAAAAATAACGAAAAATAATCTACAAATGCTGTCTCAGGAAACGAAATCGTTATCTTAAAGACAAAGACAATGCCTTACTTTGAAGCCATGACGTTCATTATTTTTACTATTTTTTAGGCTAATAATAAGAATTAATTCTTGCTGTCACTCGAAATATTAGCGAAAGTACGGGTCAAAATTTGCTTATGAATTAATCAAATTCTTCTCATATTAAAAGTTCATATCATTAGATGGTAATTAAAAAAAAAGTATTTCCCTGTTTTTTAACACAGAGACATCATTTAAAATTGAATCTATTTGTCAAATTCATTGTTACATTCGATAACTTCTTTCCCTTTCAGATAATGCTTGCTCTAATTTGTTAATTTCATCAAATATTTGGTTAAACTTTTTAAAGTTTGGTTTCAAAATTTTCAAACTATTTTGAAATTAGATAGATCCACAAAATTAGAAGCCATAATATTAATCTGTTGTTTATTTTTTAAAATTTTCATATTGATGGTAAAAATTGTCAAAGACTTCCTTAAAAAATTTCTCAACTTGTTTTATGGATTGGAAATTTTAACAACTACTGTCCATCCTATTGGGTTTAATAATGATATGTAAGACAATAATATTATATATTATATTATATTATATTATATATTATATTATATTATATTATATTATATTATATTATATTATATTAT